>JAFFST010044722.1:191048-205888 GCA_022414735.1 Noturus placidus | reverse complement strand
ACAGTTTTATATCTTTATGTTTGAGGCCTGAAATGTGGCAAAAGGTCAAACAGTTCAAAGGGGCCGAATACTTTCGCAAGGCACTGTAAATGTTTGTTTAAATGCCAGTTAAATATACAGTATGAACTTCCATTATGGGTCACTGGGAACAAAAGAAGACAATCAACTGGGTAGAAAGAATGCAGAGAGTTTCAGAAAAAAAAATGAAAAAGTGAGTAGGAAAAAGGATACACATATTATTCTTCTGCAAAATTTTAATTCTCATTTGGTTGGTTGAGGCCATAATTCATATTCATGTGCAACATTCTTGATTGTAAGTGAGATGGTAAATTAACTGAAATGCTAGTACACCATTATTTATTAGCATATCATTTTTAATTATTTTTTTAACATAAAATAAGTATTTTTCCTAAAAATAAATAAATAAGTAAATAAATAAATGAACAAGAAAGCAGGAGATTGGTGTATCCATATGTAGACTTCCTGTACAGGGCATGAACAAGCAGGCTGTTTCCTGTGAAGCCGGACTTGGGCAAAGGGCTTTTTGGACTAAAAGAATGGACAAATGTAATTTCTGAGGTGTTTTCTCAAAGGTGTCACTTTAGATGTCAGTCATGTCACATCCACAAAAATAACAGTACTGGTCACCAGTGGTGTAAAATAGATCAGCCAAAGTCTAAAAACGTTTATAAGCTTAAGAAAGGGTATAATTCAATTTCTGTACCAACAATTGCTATGAGCTTATCCAAACCACTGAGAGATGAACTATTTTGACAAAAAACACTTTGCAAATAAAGAGAAGAACTACCACACATGCTATCAATACAAAAGAAAGCACCAAATCGCATTAGCCTAGCGTTTGAGATGGATAACACAGTGATTTTTCACATATTCTGATAGTGCTGGCTTTTGCCTTTACATAAATGATGCATAAAGGAAAAGCCTGACTAATACACTCTTGGCTGGGATTCTGCTAATGGAAGTTCCTGAGGAGTCAGTCTTTCCCTTGTTCCCTTAATTAGGGGCATGGGGCAGTGGGGCATTCTGGGAGTGCCATGTTCGAGTATGCTCTTGCGCAAATGTTCCGTTGACTTTGGCTGTTTGTTTCCCAAAGACACTAGGCTCAACAGGCATTCCAGCTCCACTGACACAAAGAGTTCTTTTGAATGTGTTTAATCCCTGAAGAGGAGAAAGGGGTCTGGCCCTCCTCCACCATTGGCAGTGACGTGGATATTACACACACACATACACACTCTCACACAGAGCCTTTTGCAGTAAAATCCCAGAAGAACTGCCCAAGGAGTGGCTGGGTCTCTGATCTATATACATCAGTTCTGTATTTCCACGCAAAATCTATTCGTTTTTACGGAGTAGTGTTTATGTACAATACAATGACAGAATAATACGTATAATTATATTCTGATTGTTCAGAAGTGTCGTCGTCGTCCCCCTCTATAACAGCAGCTCTGACAATAGAGCAGGCTGCAAGGCAAGTCATGGGTTTATATTAATGTGTAATCGTTCTAATACATTAATTATTGTGTAGTAACAATTTACACAGGGATCTGTATGGCAGATTCTCAAATAAACAGATAAAAAATGTGTTTAATGTTTGATATAGTGAGGCTTTCCGGGAAAAGACATTCTATAACATTTTTGAAAGGATTTCCAGGTATAAGCATTGTTAACAGTCTGAGTTAAGTCTTCAGGATAAAGGGCTTGGCATTTTCCAAACTAATTTGTTTTGCAGACAATCCACATGAAATGTAACTATAAATGGATAAAAATGTAAATTTTGTCAAATTGCTGTTTTATAAAAGGAATAAAACATTTTGTGCAGTCATAGGTGAATCAAATTTGGGGTTGTTCTGTTGATTAATTTCCAGCACAACATGTTGTATTTTATGTTTTACTTACCATATAGTCCGCTATTTATTCACCTGCTTATTTCCATTTTGATTGTTATTCTTTTTTTTGTACTGTGCTAGCTAGTTCGCTGTCTGTCTTTCTGTCTTTCTATCTCAGGCATGTCTATTTAGGCATATCTATCACAACACACAGAAGAAGAGCACTCTCTATTTCACACTACATCCAATATAGAGCTCAATGTGCTTTTTCAGAAGATTGTATCTAGCAGACTCATGGGTAATTTAGAGCGTAATTTGTGTATGTAAAATGGCAAAATTAGTGTTAACATGTGTAAATAAGTGTAAACATATTTCACAACTGGTTCTTCTTCATATATTTTTCCAGTTCGACCAGTGCCACAATTACACAGCACAGAATGCAAACATATATACAGTAATTACATTTCAAGCACAATCTCCTTTGAATAGAAATTCTGTTGTCATTGCCTGCTCTCCAAATCCATTTTTTTCACATGTAGAGCAAATGCATCCTGTCTTGAACCACTACACAAATTTCATGAGTAGGATTTGTCAAATCAAGAAAGTCTTGGTTGGCAAAAAGGGTCATGCAGACTTTATGAGAAGTGCCAAGTGGTGCTTCTATCCTCTCTGCCAGATTGATGCTCTTAATTCAGTGCCAAAAACTCCCAGAGTTTCCTCTAATCCATTTGAAAAATACAGACAAAAGGGAAATCCAAGGCCAGGAACCGAGGTACAAAGTGTGAGAAGAGTGGGGCAAACTGCAGAGACCCCGTTCAAAGAAAGAACAATGTCAGAACTCACCTTTTCACCACTACACTGGAGGAATTAAGCTAGAATGAGCAAGTCAAGTATCCTCAAGTCACCCTGTCTTGTCAGCAAATGGCATTACTGACATCATTTAGTAGAGAACATAATAGAAGAACCACAAATCCATGAGACCCAGTCCAAGGAGTCAGGGAGAGTGAAGAGCCAAGCCATGTTCTGAAATGTGAGGAAGTGCTGAGGAGCGGGATGAGGGAATGGAAGCAAGTTAGAGGAAGCAGCTTTAGAAATGTCTTTAACTAATGGAAATCTCGTCATAAACTTCCTTCTTGGTGAACCATTTGTACTTTAAAAAAATAAACAATGCACCACTTCTCTGACATTTGCCTTTCAATTTCACATCACATAATAATGTCACAGGGTTTTAACAAGATTCCGATCTGATGGTATATATTAGGGAATTTAGAGGATGTGCAGGTCAGCAGGTAGAGTAATCTTTTTCTGTTTGCACTGCAGAAATGCAGGTTGACAGACAATGATGTTTACAAGTAATATAGAAGAAAACATTGCACTATTGCAAACTGCCTATTTATTTACAGGATCTGCATTTCTGGTGGTATTTAAGAGCTGTTTGTGACATTAAACACACACACACACACACACATACACACACACATTTGTCATCTGAGATAAATGAGTTTCTAGAATAGTTGTCATTGTAGTTACGTTCAATAGCAGCATATATCTGAATATTTCATATATGATTAATCTAACTGCTTCATACAAGACATGTTCCTGATTAAATTAAATGAATCTTGAGTGGATTCAAATGATTAAAATAAACTATGCAGAAAATATAAACTTATTTTTTGGAACTGTTTATTTAGATGTATAGAGAACAGTCCATATGCCATTGGACAATTACTGGATTTTTTCATTGGTTTGCTTGGGCTTCAGCACATTAGGTCAACAACATGACAAGAAGGTAGATGAGAACGACAAGCAACAGAAGACTATAGTAGTATATGGCCTAGAAAAAGAACAACTGTTGAACATATCAAGAATGCTTGTTGGAAAGTGTCAATGATAACCCTTAAAGAGGAGAAAACTCCACTATGGCCTCAAAGGATTCACTCCAAGCTAACACAGGAAAACTTCAAGCACAAAACTGCCAGGTTGCATATGGTGTAGATCAAATAGCCTGAAGGCTGCACTGCTTTAAACTGGCCAAATCAATCACAATTCCTAACTCCAGCTGAGCAACTGAATACTGAAGTATTTGTGCACACTCTGGAAACACATATGAAACACATGGAAACCCATGCAGACACAGAGAGACCTTGAGTAACTGCAAACCGACATTAACCCGAGCTCAAGGCTGAATCAGGAACCCTTGATCTGTGATGAGGTGATGCTACCTGATAGACCACTGTGCTGTACTGCAAAAATTATGTTCATTTATTTATTCATTTATAGTTTGAAAAAAATTAGGAAAATTGCATAAACATTATTAAAAGGTTTTATTAAGGAGTTCTTTGCATAATTAGCTACCTAAAAACATTATACATTTAAAGGGTTCACCAAGTACAATATATAATGGAGAACAGAGCAACACCCAGAATACTGCTCTGAACTGGACTGCATTGTGAAAGCATTGCAGTTACTCATGCCAACTACAGTGCCTCCACTAATATTGGCACCCTTGTTAAATATGAGCAAAGAAGGCTTTGATGTATTGTCAGGGTTGCAAGGAAAAAGTCACTGCTCTCCAAAAAGAACATTGTTGCATATCTGCAGTTTGCAAAGAAAACATGGCCAAGCCAGAAGGCTACTGGAATAATGTTTTGTGGGTAGATGAGACTAAAATGTAACTTTTTGGTTTTAATGAAAATTGTTATGTTTGGAGATGGAAAACACAGCATTTCATCTGTGAAACATGGTGGTGGTAGTATCATGGATAGAGTCTGTTTTGCTGCATCTGAAACAGGAAGATTTGCCATCATTGATGGAACAATGAATTCTGAATTGTACCAGAGAATTATAGAAGATAATTTCAGGACATCTGTCCATAAACTGAATCTCAAAAGAAAGCAAGTCATGCAGTAAGACAACAGCCCTAAACACACAAGTCTTTCTACCAAAGAAAGAATAAAGAAGAATAAAGTTAATGTTTTGGAATGGTCAAGTCAAAATGCTGACCTTAATCCAATAGAAATGTTGTGGAAGGACCTTAAGCAAGCAGTTCATGTGAGGAAACACACCAACATCCCAGAGTTAAAGCTGTTCTGTACTGAGGAATGGGCTAAAAATTCCTCCAAGCCGATGTACAGGACTGATCAACAGTTACCGGAAACATTAAGCTGCAGTTATTACTGCACAAAAGGATCACACCAGATACTGAAAGCAAGGGTTCACATACTTTTGCCACTCACAGATATGTAATATTGGATCATTTTCCTCAATAAATAAATACCAAGTATAATATTTTAGAGTTCTCTTTATCTACTTTTAGGACTTGCGTAAAAATCTGATGATGTTTTAGGTCATATTTATGCAGATATTTAGAAAATTCTAAAGGGCTCACAAAATTTCAAACACCACAGTAAAGTCACAGTAGGTTTTTTCTCTTCCAAAGCCATGAAAGAGCATTTGATCGTGGAAAGGCTTCTCCTCTCTCTTAGTGTCCGGCTCTGTTTTGAATGGGAGAAGAGTAGAGAGGACCTACTGCAACATTGAACCTGTATTACCTAAGCACGCCACTTTTTTTCTCTGCATATCAGGACAGACTTTTCATATTTTTCATTATTTCATTATTTCAGCAGCTGGGAATAAACAAGGCCTGTTTATTGAAGCTGCAGTTGCCAAGAATTGCTGGATGGCATCAAACTAAGGAACAGTTATCACTGCTAAATATTTCTTTCAGTCAAGAAAATATGTGCTGAATAGCAGAGCACACTGCAAAATAACAACAACACTGTGCTGTTCTGCAAATACCAGAACTGCTTCACTACATTTAAATCAATGAAACTATAAACCATTCAGTTCCTTCATCTAGTTCTGCAATGAATCAAGGTGCATATCTTGTCGTCATTTAAATGTACATTTTATTCATTTCAGAGTCGATTCTATACAAAATGACTTACAACTGAGTTCAGCAGATAAAACTTAATAAAAGAGTCTCGCTACAACCACCTAACATCTGAACAGGATATTTTGAGCAATATGATATTTATGCTATTATCCACTTATCACCAATGTAGTCAATTTCCAAGTCAAATGTCTACGATTGATTTATCAAAATGAAATAAATAAATCACTGTGAATTCAAATATTATCATCTGAATCAATTCTAATGTACAGTTATACCTTTATACTTGAACCACACCCCCTGAGTCTTAAGCATGGTGTTTTAGCATAAATTGATTCGTCTTCACGATTAAGCCATGACTGTTTTAGCACAGCAGCATTGTGTGGTTGGAAAGTCAATGTAGCATTTTTTTTTTCCAGAAACAGGCTGCATAAATGCATACATACCTTTATATTCCAGACATCTCATAAAAAAAGTGTAGCTCTATTTATGAACCAATAATCTTATTTAGGCTGCAAAGAAAATCCAATATCCAAATGGAAGAGGTGTGTGGCTCTGTGTTTTCAAAATCAGCCTTGCAAACATTTGAACTCGGTTCTGAGTTCTATTCACTACACCTCTCTTTCTCTCTTTCTCTCTCTCGTTCATCCACCCAGCCCTCCTAGCATCAGCCCCTCCTAGTCCGGCACAAGGCCGTCATTATCCCAGCCAAAGAAATCCTCACTTGTTCCTCATCTTTGCAGGAGCCCATGCTAAAAGAGGTGGTCCGTTTATGGACTCTATGGAAAAATTCTAAGCTGAATCTAATGTGAAGCCTTTTCAGACTCACAGTGAGGAGCAGCTCACTCTTTTGTAATGAAGGAGTGTCCAGGCTCAGCAGAGCTCAGGTCTGTCTTTCAGATGCATTTCCCCGGTGTATTTGTGTTCCATTTGCTTTCACTGTTATTTACTGACCCTCACTGACCCTGTGAACTTTTGATGCCCTGCTGTATACCAGCAACTAACCAAAGACAAGCATTTATTCCTTCACGAGGAATTTATGACCCCTCACTGCATTATCCCTCTTTTGTTTGACTTACTGTACAATGAATCATTATAAAATATGATGTACATAAAAATCACATATCTATTAGATAAATTACGTCGTTTTTAGCCTGACTTCCAAAATGAAACATTACTCCAGTTAATACATTTAATAAAGTGTTAATAAAGTTCCCTTTATATTCTTTCAATTTCACCATTGTATACACAAATACCATCAGTAAAATAAGCATGTAAACACATGTAAGTGAATACAAACACATGTATTTTGTGCATATATATTCCCAATATTATTGTTTTCTAATACTAAAATATAAGCTATAGGGCATACTACAGAAGATTTCTGTAAAAGTTCAACAAAAAATACAGGACAGTATTGAAACACAGTATTGCTAAGTGGAGTGTGCAGTGAAAATAGATGTACAATGGTGGGAATAGGGGAATGAACAAACAACCGGCTTTTTAGGAACACTGATATGAGATCAAATCAAAAGATTTCTCTAAATTATGTATTTATGTATTTATGTATGTAGTTTATTGCTCTAATTTTCTCCTAGTGGAATAACAGAAACTAGCTCTTTTTTCATATCTTTCCGTTTTCATTTCTTTCAATTGAACAAGATGATTTTAATTTTGAACACGTACTATAAATTCATTGGGTGAGCCAGATTAGAACCTTTAACTGGCCCATTTCACACCCCTGCTATAGACCATTTGACATGACATCTCGGTCATTGGTTCAGAAGTACAAAAAAGAAAACATTTTGCAGCTCACACTGCTAGGATAGTCTTTTATAGATAGATTCTTTATATTGCATGAAGTATTTTGTTTTATATTGTATCGGGATAAGTATTAATGAGGATCTACACAAAATGTTAAATGATCTAAAAGGTACACTCATGTCACCCATTTACTTCTGCATTCAGAATTGCCAACTTTGCCTAAAAAATGGATCATTGCAAAGGCTAAGTGGCATCAAGTGACTGGCAGTGATTCCCACAATACATTAGTAATGCAGTAGTAATGTTGTATTGTAGTCATTATATCGTGATAGTTCCAAATCAGCACCACACCACATTCACTACTCTCAATTTATTCTACAAATGTTACAGTGATGGCACCTTTTAATTGAAGTTTTCCCCCTTTCTCTTGAAATTTAAGACAAAAAACAACAACACAACTTGTCGTGTCACTGAGAAAACAGAAAGTGTAGTCATCTGTCTGAAGATTTTCCCTTTGCTGAAAACGTCCTGACTTACAAAGCATTGACACCCTAGACTCCTTCTATAAATGTTAAATAAACATCTCCTTACAAAAAGCTTCAGCAGAGAAACTCATATTAGTTGTTAGTGTAGAAATGATGAAATTAGTTGTTAGTGTAGAAACAATAAAGTGTTAGACCAAGTGCATTCGTAAAAACCTGTGATTTGTCATGTTGGCAGAGCTGCTGTTTACACAAAATGTATCTACAATTTTTGACCAATCAGATTCAAGATTGAACAGTGCTGAAAACGTTATCATTATTATACACTTACAGTACCTTATTTCAATGTGTAAAGGCTCTGCCACCTAGTGGGTCCCTAGACATAACAGAAGACATATCCTCCAGAGTCTCTTTCTCTGTTTCAAAGCATAAATAGAATGCACTCACTATGAAACTAGCCACCAGCCATGTGCACAGCTCTGACAAATAAGAGTTTGTGTGTTAAACAGGTACTTAAGTTTATCTCTCCTATGTAACACCAGAGTTTGAAAAACATATGCATGCCAGTTTGAGCACAAAAGCAAGGCCACTGTTTGTTCTCTTTAAAGGGTCACAAGAAAGTAATTCCTCATGTCCATTCAGAATGACACTGTCTAAAAGTCCCTGTGTGTGTCTCTGGAAGCTCAAAGCATCTTCAGCTCTTGGGTTACTAAACAGAGCATCTGGAGGACAGTGACAGGTGAACAGGAATTTCACTGGATCTCACTCTTACTGCAGGAAAAGTTTAGTTCACTCTTTTACAAGAGGGTCAGTCAGGCTCACAGGGCTTGTTTGCCCAAAGATTTCAGAAATTCTGTCAGATTTCAAAGGTGTTACCATAAATATTCAAATGCAAGAACAAAGAGACATTTCTCACCTATATCACATGGGGCAATTTACCAGTAAATCACTTGATGTTCTTCTTATAACAAAACATACAGTAGAGTGCAAAAATCTGAGACCACATTGAAAATCTCAGATTTTTATTATTATTATGTTTGGATATATATATATATATATATATATATATATATATATATATATATATATATATATATATATATATTGAATCTGATATATATCAAATTTTATTTTAATAATGGATTTGCACAAACTTGTGAGATCTATGCCAGCTCGAGTACAATCTGTCATCAAAGCAAAAAATGTGGCATTCCAAATATTAACAAACTCTGAAATTCATGTAAATATTTCAAAGATTCTACTTTTCATTCAAGTTATTGTCAATAATATTATTTGTAATGAAAATTATTGTATTACAAATTAGAAAATAATGCAAAATAGAAAAATTTTCACTAGTAGTCTCAGACTATATATGACAAACAAATTACAAGTCAATATAAGAAAAAGCATTTATACATGAAATGGTGCCATGTTCAAAATCGAAACACAGGGCAACTGAAAAATGTATGCAAAAACTTATATAATTATATGAACTTAAGATATGTATAGATATGATTATAGATATAATTGAATATACTGCACCTCAAATCTTGCAAAAGAGTAACTGGATAAGAAAAGAGATACCTGGAAGCGGACTTTCTTCAGCATCATGTTAGAGTCCTGATTTGGTTTCCTGGTTTTAGAATCCAAAGCGTGAATGAATTCTGAGGTAAAGAACATAAGCCATCAGCTTAAGCAGAGAGACAGCTGTATACATTGTCCAAAATTGTATCACAAACCATTATCTGCAGCTCATAAAAAAAAAAATAATCTTATGTTCTTCAATTGATTGCAGGTGTAAAATATTTGGAGCGGCTCTCCAAAGAATATGAAGGTACAGCAGTGATGACCTAGTGTCTCTTTAGTCTTTTAATCCTGCTCTTTCTCACTCCTGTCTCTCTTTCCCACTCTCTCATGTAAGCCCTTGAACAAAGCCTGGCTCCATGCTTATCTCCTTGCTCATTCATCCAAGAAAAAGACCCACCCTCTTTTTATGACTGGGAGAGCAGTCATTAACACCCATTCCGCCACTCCACCACCAAGTAACCCTCAAATACACTTCACTTCAACCCCCACTCCTTTGCCAAGCTACTACAGTAACTCTGGCAACACCAACACAGCTGCCTCTTCACATCACACATCCTGGTGTGTAAACAAAATCGTATAGTCCCCCATAATTAGTTTACTGATAAAGAGCATTTGTATTTAAATGAACGTTATATAGCATGTTCATTCATAAGGTAGGATTACGCTTCTTCTGTGTGTTTTACTAGAACATACTGTATGAAAAGCCACGTGTCTTTTGTGGTTAAGGATTGTTTCTATGAATTTGGATTACACATTTCACCATTATGGATATTAAATTGCTGGGAAAACAACATCAACAATAATAATAATAATAATAATAATAATAATAATAATAATAATAATAATAATAATAATAATTATTATTATTATTATTATTATTATTATTATTATTATTATTATTTGTCAGAGGAAACTACAGTTATACACTTACCTGTGTACTTTCTCTCAGAAGTGGCCATTCCCCATTGTACTAATTATATCCTGCAGGGGTCAGTATAATGTTCTCCTCCATGCAGCCTATATTTGATTTATCATGTTTCTGTAGACAAGGTCTATATCATTTGGCATGATATTATGCTAGTATCATCTGTTGCAGGATTCCTGTTGAAGATGAGCACAAAGAGACTTAAAATTTTCATTGTAACATAGATTGAAGATAAAATATAAATGATTTATACATTTATAGAGAATCATTTATATTATTCAACAGCAAACCACACTCTTAATAACATTGTTATGTTCGCTCAAATCTGGATCAATCACACACTCAAATTATGAATGTTTAAATGCTGATCTTTGTGATCATAACTATTGTATTAATGTATTTAAGTGACCTAATAAAAAATTGTCATTTTTTGGTTTATTTTCAAGAGTGGTGCTTAGGGGAAATGGGGCAAATGATCGAATGCCCCATTGATGGTGCATATGGTCTGAGATTTTCACATTTTCTCTACGCTGTAGCATTAGCAGCTGAAATTCAGAAACTCTTTACTTTCTAATTTACTAGCTCTTCTTCTTTTCGTGCCGAGGTTCCACTTCATAGTGGAACCATCATGATGGAAGGATTAGCCAAAGCTATCTGGCAAAGATGGTGCATGATTAAGTGCCAGTTGTAAATGGAGGGAGGGATTTTGAAGAAGGTAAATGGTAATTTAATAAATGATCATACACCTGGGTGGGATTATGGGTTCTCTGTTTGTATACTGTGTGTCTTGAAATGAGGTGTTATATTCCAAACAGAGAGATCCAGTACAGTGAGAAACAGCTTCATCATATAGCAACCTGGTGAGTGTGTGTGTGTGTGTTGGCTTATCCTTTATAACAACAAATGCAGTCTTCACAGGTAAAACTAAAGGCTTAAACCAAGAGTCGATGTTCAGAGCTATCTATTGTTTAAACAATCAATCTAACAGGACACACCTAGGTAAGAAGAAGCACCTTTCAGTCACATGTTCCAATATGTTTGCTCACGTACGAATTGAGTGGTCTGATACAAAATGTGCTATGTTTTATGTTGTTTAACACACCTACATATAAATACCAGGAAACTAAATCTTTCGATTGATCATTACTGGTCCACCAAGGTCCTCCCTGTAATGTTTAACAAGACTGAATAAACTGGTAGAACTTGAACACCACACCTTGAACACTAGAACATTTACACTCCTTTATATTATTTTGGTGTATGTACAGTGGGGGAAAAAGTATTTGATCTCCTGCTGATTTTGTAGGTTTGCCCACTGGCAAAGAAATGATCAGTCTATAATTTTAATGGTAGGTTTATTGGAACAGTGAGAGACAGAATATCAACAAAAAAAATCCAGAAAAATGCATGTTAAAAAGTGTTATAAACTAATTTGCATTTTAATGAGGGAAATAAGTATTTGACCCCTCTGCAAAACATGACTTAGTACTTGGTAATGACTTAGTAATTACTTTTCATTTTCAATGCCCTGGCTGAGGGAAGGAGGTTCTCACCCAAGATTTGATGGGACATGGCCCTGTCCATCATTCCTTTGATTCGGTGAAGTTGTCCTGTCCCCTCAGCAGAAAAACACCCCCAAAACATAATGTTTCCAGGTAAGTTAATTATATAAGCCTTTTTGTGTATTTTACTAAACTCTTTTTTGTTGTTGTTGATAAATTTGGCTAAAAAATATTGATCACTGGTCTCTATGGTTATGACAGTTTTCACCTTTTATTCTTAACTTCTTGGTTGTATTCCTGTAGTTTTCAAAGTTACACACCCTTATCCAGGTTGAAATCACAGCCTTATGAAGACAAAAAAGTAGTCAAGACAAGTTATGTGAAGGTAAAAAAAAAGCTAAAAATTCAATCAAGTGATGTGTGATGGGGGAGAGTGCATAAAGTCGGATGCACGTGCAGAACCAGAACAACCAGAAATTATGCACTACTATATAAACCAGGCTACAACATCCCTAATCTATCAAAGACAAGCAATACAGAGAGAGAGAGCGAGAGAGAGAGAGAGAGAGAGAGAGAGAGAGAGAGAGAGAGAGAGAGAGAGAGATATAACATGTACATAACCTGAACGTAATGCTCCAGCAACAATGGAGAGAAAACTGGGAACTTAAATAGGTTAATAAATCAGGCAAAACAACAAACAGGTGAGCATGATACAACAGGAAATCAGTGAGACAACATGACATGATGGTTGCATAAGCTTATTTTTGATATGCAGTAACTATTTTACATACACGGCAATTTTCTACAGCAGTGATAAGGGGAAATAAGAGCACCTAATGCTAAGCTAATGGTAAGTGTATTACACTGTAATAAGACCTGCTATTTTCTATCTGTCCTGATTGGTGAAGCCGTGACATTAGCATCTAAACCTTTGACCTTTGCTATTCTGATGTCCAGTGGCTGAGCAGTGCCATAGACCTTACACTTTCTGCCATATGGAAAGCTTTTTATTATTTTTTTTTATCTAATTATCATGATCAACGAAACTGTAGCTGCAGCTCATCAGAACACACTGATGCTACAAATGGTCAGACAAACACCTCATAACTGATATAATGCCAGAGTGAATCTTTGAAGTGAGAGAAAATTAATAAATTTAGAGGGAAACTGTTATAAGCACATAAATCTGACCTTTCTAATAGAAGTAGATCATAATGTAATTTAATATGAGCTACATTTTAGTTTAGATGGGTGAATTAGTTTAGAGTGTCATATTTAGGCTGCTCTGATGGTAACATAGCAGTTATTATGAATATTAATGAGTGATTATTATCTGTTAATGATTTTGAACTTTCAAAGCTTTACCACCAGGTACAAAATAAATGTTTTTATAGGCATATTGTTGTTTGTATTCTGCTTTAACTGTTGGTTAGAGGTGCTTGATGAACCATAACCTAGGTCCAAGAAAACTATAATGTCATGTCTAGTACATATTTGAATAATACTTCAGGGACTGTGAGAAAACTGGGAACTTAAATAGGTTAATAAATCAGGCAAAACAACAAACACTGTTAAAAGATGTAATTTAACAGGTAATGGTCTGTATTTGTTAAATTTTTTTGGCTTGTTTATTTACAGAATTTCCCTTTTTCCATTAAACAATCAAATGAATCTTGATTAATCGATATTTGCTGTAATTTCAAGATTTGCCATTAAAGTTACAGGTGATTAATCATCAATTGAAATGACATCAATATTATATTTTTAAAGGCAATTTATAGTATCAGCTGTATCAGATTAAAAATGTAATTAAGTAATATTTGACAGATTGTCACTCTTTGTGATAAAGAAATGAATTACAGAATTAAAAGTAAAATTACAGAAATCAGTAGTCATTCAAAGTGTTTTCCTTACAGTTGAGGGCCATTAAGCATGAGTGGGTTAAAGTGAGTTTATGTTTTTTAAAGGTTAATTAATATTTGTACAAACACAAAAGTAATTTACTGTAAATTAATCATTGCTTAATGCAGCATCAGCATGGCACTAATCTAGTCTTGCAAATAAATGCTCATTTTGTTCATTATTTGGCATTCATTCTTATTCTCACATGAACTTCTGAACTGCATCTATTATTCACGTATAGTTTATGTCTCCTTATATATACTATAGTATAGTCATTTTTCAAAGAAAGGTTTGTGCATTTTGACAAAGATCAGAATATTTCCACAGGGTAAATGAAACAGCATTGTTCTATTTTCACCTCCATGAAACAATTTTACATTAAACATTTTATTCAACACACTTTATTCAGAGGCATGTATTTGTTTGTTTGTCGATCATATGGGAAGCCAAATAACTCAAAAGCTGGTCCAAACTGAAAACTGCACAGCATGGACCATATACCTGCGTGACTCACTGGTAGTGCAGCGCGAACTATTCAACAACTCAGACCAGTTTGGACCTTCCAGCATGAGCCACAAGACCTACGTGACCCACTGAGCAGCGTGCACCTGGAGGCTATACACTAATACACTTCAGAAAGCAACCTCAGTAAACACAAAATACAGTTATTAAATTATAATGTTATTTATTGAAGCAAAAAAGTTATGAATAACAACTGGGCCTGTGTGAAACTTTATTTGACCCCAATAGTTACTAATTCCCTAAATCTATGAAACTGCATTCATATTGGAGTTCAGCTGGACTAGACGCAACCAGGTCTGATTACGGCAAACCCTGTTCAATCAAATCAACACAGCATGAAGTTGGTTAAAATGATGAGGAAGAAGGTGATTGAAATACATCAGTCTGGGAAGGGTTACAAAGCTATTTCAAATGCTC
>JAFFST010044722.1:139282-163703 GCA_022414735.1 Noturus placidus | reverse complement strand
ATGGGATCACCCGGGCCGGGATTCGAACCGCCAACCCCACGGTTAGTGGATTAGTGGACAACCCGCTCCACCGACTGAGCCACAGCCGCCCTAATAGTGTAGGTATTATGTCCCTGTGTCAGCAGGAAATGGTCCGACAGTCAATCAAATGGAGCGTTTACCAAAGTCGCACATTTTGACAGATTTTGAAACTCAGTCCACACGGATTATTAGGCGCACGGCAGATTTTTGAGAAAATTTAAGGCTTTTAGGTTCGCCTTATAGTGTAGAAAATACGGTAACTCTGCAAACTACATTAGTCAAAAGTCTTCGTCTCAGTTATTACAGGCAAAATAAAACTCAAATGAGCTTGAAACAATATGCATCTCACCAATTAATTTACAAATCCAATTCACAAGACTCTAGGCAAAGTCTTAGGATCATTTGAGTAGCTTACCTTGATTAAAAGAGCAGGTGAGGAAGGAGAGCAAAATGTCTGTCAGGAGTAACAGAATGCAGCATCTGCTTGAACTGAAAACTTTAGCCAGTCTCTGCTTTAATACATCTCACCACCAAGGTCATCTGGTGTTTGAGCTATTCTTATGTAACCGGAAGCTTGACAGTGTTCAGGGAGCGAAGTAGCTTAGTAGTACTAATAATAGTGACTATTGCACTGTTGACATTTTCAGGACTACAACTACTATTTTCTTTTCTCTTACTTGCATCTTCCCAATGAGGGCCTGTTTCAGTGTTTTAAACCAAGTTTAAACATCCATATCATTGTTCTTACTGTAGGTGGCCACACACCAGACTAGCATCGAAACTTCACTCAGTCATCAATGAATTGTTTATCCAATCTTGCCTTTATTACCTTCTCTCTCTCTCTTTTTGTTAGAACTGCTCGAGTCCCTATTTGCACTCTCACAATGTACATGCTTTTAAACCACCATAGCGTAATACCTAATAATATGTTCTCTCTCTTTCTCTTTCTGTCAAGCTGTATGTGTACTTCTACTGCCTGATCTGAAGCCTGTGCCTGATCCTGAGACACTTTGACTGCTTTAGCTCCTCTCACCCTCCTGATGCTCGCTTTCTGCTTGGGGCTTTCTACAGTTATGACTAACTCTCCACTGCTGTGTTTCTTCCTACAAGGATACCGTAAAGATTGCTGGACACAGTTGTGAAAGACTCATTATTATTGATAAGATTTATAATCCCACTTTTGTTTGTCACCCAGAAGAGGAAATGCTCCAATTTGAGTCTTGTTCCACACAAGGATTCTTTCCTCGTGTCGTCTGAGGGAATTTTCTCCTTGAAACTGTCTACTCTGGCATGCGTATTAGGGATCTTAATATAAATCTACATCTGGATTTCTGTTTAGCTGCTTTGTGACTATGTCGATTGTTAAAAGTAATATATAAATAAAAGTAAATGGAATTGAGAGACCTTCAAAGTGTATATTTGGTATATGAGGCAAGAAAAAAGTATGAACTGTATATGAGGTGACAATAAAAAAGAGAAACAATTGCTGTATTACAATTGTGTACAATTATGGTCACTCCTTGACCTTGTCAAAAGCTTTTGGCATTCATTCATGTGTGCGCGCAAATTATGTACAGTAGTTGTATGTATTTATTCTTATAAGTTTCATGTGAAACTTATCATCTGACCAGCTGGTAAAGGTGTTGCAAGGAAAGGCATTGTTCAGTTCACACCATCTCTAACAAGCACTTAGCTTGATAAACTATGTTATCAAGGTTGCTAATGAATACAATACTGAAGTGAAATGCATTAAATGAGATAAGCATTCATTTTGAGCAGTTATTTTTTATTACTAATGGAAACAAACACAACCAAGAGAAGATCAAATCACTTAGGCATTACAAAATACAGATAAATCTATCTGAACACGAATGAAATATGTCAGCACCTGGACATGGAACAAAGCTGCAAATACTTTTTATTAATCTGGTTTGGTCCTGATAAGCACAAAAAGTTGACAGGATCATGCGGTGGTATAAAAACAAAGTGTTGCAGCATAAATTACCATCAGACCAGAGCGCACACACAGCACAAGGGCAAAGAAGAGGCAAGATGGCTTTCAAAATCCCAGTTCTACTGTCTTTGTTTATGCTCACGTACCTTTTGGCTCCTTTGGTCTTTACTTCAGGTGAGAATGCATGCATTTTTGTTAACCTAATCTCTTGTGGTTTATGGTAGCTTATGTGCAACCGATTAATGATTCTATAGACCGTATAATTATATGCAGATTTTAACATGTATCATGCATAGAAGTGGAACAACGTGAACAGGTAGACATAAACCCGATCTATCTGGTCCGATATACAGTAGAAAACCAAAAATAGCAAATCAGAAAACAGGACAATGTATCGAAAAACACAACAGCAAAACCAAAAACACAAATTAGAAAACATTATCTCCAAATAGAAAAAGGTCTTTATTGAACATAACATGCACTGTTAAACCGGATAAGTTCATTTAAGTTAAAAAAAAATTGAGGAAACTACTTACCTCAAAATTTATAAGTTTATAAATCAATTTCTTTAAGCCAAATGCACTTAAATATAACAAGTTTGAGTTAAATTTTTGTTCTATTTAAGTGTATTTGTTTTTACAGTATGCTCACTGCTGTTCAATTGTCGAATTAATATTGATGTTTTTGATTTTGCTGTTGTGTTTAAGACTGGCTGTCATGTTTCTGGAATTGTTGTGGTATTTTTGGTTTTGCTGTTATATTTGTTCATGTGTTTTGCCCTTGCGGTTCACTGTACATCACAGACTGTGATGCGTGACAGGGCCTGCATGCAAATTGGTATTTACAAGAATCTTTTGGAATGTTTTCTTTGGAAGCAGCAAAAGTCAAATATAAAGTGTGTAATTTTCATGTTCCTGCTTGCAGACATCCAAAAGCCCTATCCTATTTCTCTACTTGTATACAACTCACTCACCAACCAGAAGAATTTGACCTTCACTGCTGACATTGCATACAGAGGGATCTTACTTGGAGCTATGAGAAAGATCCAAGAAGCAGACAATGATTTTAAGTAAGTTTTTTAGGACAGGTTGGGCAATTTTATATGCATAGGGTGGGTGTGGCTGCAGGCTTGCAATAACAAACAAACAAAAATCTGATATAGGCCACATAGTTAAACGTTAAGTCAATAATTATTCATTATTAACTATAGCAAAATTGAGTTTAGACATATCAGATATCAGCAATATAGGCCTAGCCTTATCATCTAATCATGTTTGTATTTTTTTTTTTATTGTATCCTTTGGTGTCAGAAAATAAATTAGATTTTTATTATTAAGAGTACTATAAGTAGTAGTTGTATTATTAATGCAGTTTTTGTCTTCCTGGTGTTTTGATGGTCAGTATGCCCAGCATTTAACTGCTTGGGGATAAATAAAGTTTATTTACTTCACTTCAATTAAGTATTCAATTTCTGCATAGATTCACTGTAGAAGAGGATACAGACTATGGTCCATTCCTTGTAAGTGTGAACGGAGTGGCAGGGAAAACTACTGAACATACGTACTGGGAGCTTCTTGTCAAACTGCAGGATGGCACCATAATACGTCCTGATGTGGGTCAGTACTGATTCAGTATTATATCATATCTTTGAGATTGTTTACTGGCAAATGCAAAGTATATACAGTGCATTATATATGTAACCATATAATAACCTAACTTTACTCTTTTCAGGTGTTGGATGTTATATACCAAACCCACATGATACAGTTATCCTCAAATTCACTAAATGGTAATCCAAAGAAGCTCTAATAGTGCTGTAATCAAGTTAGGGTCTTTCATCCTTGACAAACACAAAGCACAATACATTGGGGTAAATGGCATAAAAAATTGTATAATTCCTCTTTAATAAAATCATGTTAAAATATCTTGCTATATGTAAGCCATTTTTGTCATATTAAAAGCCAAATTTACTGCACATGGTCATTAGGAATAATATTTAGAAAATTATTTAACTCATGTTATGCACACGCTATTGTGCAAGCCCTTAATGTCTTTTGCAAAAAACAAATTATTCCAAATTTGGCTGAAAACATTTCTTATTGGGGTCTTTACAATGTCATAATAATGATTTTGACACTTTTCACCACTGACTATAAGCTTAACCTTTTTTGTTTAGACAACTTGGTAATCATTTTAAAGTTACTATGTGCAATGTGAAAGCACACGCCGTATGAAAACAAGGAAATGGGTCTTCCTTGCAACTCCAGTTAATGTGGGACCTAAAAATGTAAAATCAATCAAATAATAATTGCATAATCTTATTTTCAATTTTCATGAATTATTTTATAAGCAGTATTGCATTGCTGTTCCTCACAATCTTCTACATCAATGATAAGATGATTGTAATAGCAGCTAACTGTAATAGCAGCTAATGGTAAGTTATTGAAAGTTAATTAAACTGTACATTAACCAGACAGTAAACATCTGTTACTTATATTCACATATACATTGGATACTGAATAGTTTAAATATTATCCAGACTGCTGGGAAAAAGGCTTTTTTCTAAGTCAAACAGATTACATATAGATCAATAATTATCTCTTTAAGAATATCTGTTGTTACCCAGATGAGGATGGTTTCCCTTCTGAGTCTGGTTCCTCTCAAGGTTTCTTCCTCTTAAACATCTTAGGGAGTTTTTCCTTGCCATTGTCGCCACTCAGTGGCTTGCTCAG
This sequence comes from Noturus placidus, assembly GCA_022414735.1. Lineage (NCBI taxonomy): Eukaryota > Metazoa > Chordata > Actinopteri > Siluriformes > Ictaluridae > Noturus > Noturus placidus. Next base: position 158,996 of record JAFFST010044722.1, on the reverse strand, counting down.
TTGGGATAATTTCTCACCTTTACTATTTGTATACTGTGTTTATATTACTGTAAAGCTGCTTTGAGACAATCACTGTTGTAAAAAGCGCTATACAAATAAAATTGAATTGAATTGAATTGAATTACCCTTTATCACATCTATATCACATCTAATTGTCAATATTAACCAAACTGTAGTTGAAGTTCATCAGAACACATTGATACTACAAATGGACAGATAAACTGCCCATGACTGGTATAATGCTAGAGTAAATCTTTGGAGCAAGTGAACAATTTTATCACAATTTATAAACACATTAATCTGACCACTGTAAGAAAAAAGAAGATAAATTAATACTAATCTTTCATAGATCCAGTAAATATGTTTAGAGCGTCATATTTTAGCTGCTATGTTGGTAACAAAAATTACTATAGTAAAATGATTATGAATAGTTTAAATTTATAGTAAAATGATTATGGTTTGATTGCCACCTCTTTGCATGCTCTCCTTGTGCTTCGGGGGATTCCTCCGGGTACCTTGGTTTCCTCCCCCAGTCCATATTGTGGGCTGATTGGTATTTTCAAATTGTCCATAGTGTGTGAATGGGTGTAGTGTGTGTGTGCAATTTTGCCCAGCCATAGGCACCTTGTGCCCTGAGTTCCCTGGTGCTTAGGCTAACAAAGACCCTAGGCAACCTGTGTAGGATAAGTGGTATAGAAAATGGATGGATGACTTTTTTCAGTAACTATGACACTGATAAGTATGACATGCTCATGTAGTTGGTGCAAATTGATTATTTTAATCTTTAAAGGTGTGGATTATTTACAATTAATTAAAAACACTTTACCTATGCATTTTCAGTAAATTTTAGGTGAGGCTGGGAATCCCATGCTGTCTTAAAGCAATGATTATTTTCTGAAGTTTTAGCCTACAGTGAACTGTGCATTTGCTATGTGTCTGATATGAATAGCAGTGTAATTAACATTCCAATGTAGAAATTCTAATTAAAATAGTCATTCCCTGCTGTTAACTGAGAAAAAAGGAAAAAAAAGGTGGAATAAAATATATGTGGCCTGTTGAATGTCACCGAGTCCTGGCAAACAGCCAAAAATGATGAAAATCTTGTTTTTTTGTATTACTTTGTCACTTTCATTTAAGAAAACATATATATATATATATATATATATATATATATATATATATATATATATATACACCGTATTTTCCGCACTATAAGGCACACCGGATTATAAGGCGCAGTCTCAATTACGGGGTCTATTTCTGTACTTGACCAATACATAAGACGCATCGTGTTATAAGGTGCATACGGTTGTTATGCCAACCAAAGTCGCACAACATATTTACAGATTTTGGAACTCAGTCTACACATAAAGCGCACCGGATTATTAGGCGCACGGCCGATTTTTGAGAAAATTTAAGGCTTTTAGGTGCGCCTTATAGTGTGGAAAATACGGTATATATATATACCCCAAAATTATGTAGAAATGTTTTCTTAACTTTCAAAATTTTCCCAGGCTTTCCATATAATTGCATAATTATTGCATAAGGAGTAGTTACAGATTAATTCCTTAACTGCTAGCTTGTGAGCTACATTTCCTGTCCTCAAGAAGTAAATGTCATTCTTTCATCCAGTGGCAACGTATGGGCTGTAGACTGAGAATAAAGCCAAGTATAAGAGCAGATATAGTTTTTATACTTCTGGCAGGTTGGAGTGTGGATTAGAGGGAGTCTGCAGTGTGACTGAGGTTTGTCAGTGTGTATTTCAAAAGCTAAGCCACATCACATGAAAAGCAACCAAGCCGCATTTTGCCTGAAAATCAAATCTCACCAGAAATCTCGCGGTCATGTATACTCCAGAATTAATGAGGGACTCCAACTACCAGGTGGCTGTGCTGGCTACAAACATGGCCACCCCGAACTCCATTTCCCAACCCACATCACAGACTGCAAATATGGCTGCCTTGGACTCCATTTCTAAACACACATCACAGACTATAAATATGGACACCTTGGACTCCAGCTCCCAGCATACACACTCACCATCACGTTCACGGTTACCCGATGTTTGATTACGCACATCTGGAATCTATCACTCACTACTCATCACTATATAAGCACACACCATACATACCCTCAGTATGTTAAGTACCATTTAGTGTTCTTGGTTTGCCATGTAAATTCTGATTGCTAGTTGCCTGCAAGTTTGTATGATATTTTTGGATTTGATTTGCTACCTGCTCTGTGTAAATAAACACACTTGTATCCACCTCCACTGCATGACACAATACTTTGCCACTTCTATGGATGCAGCAAGTATAATCGAGTGGCAGCAGGCATTTGTGTCCCAAGGCCAGCTACTGGAAGAACATCAACAACAATTGCTCCAGCTTGATGCTAGGATCCCACAGCTAAGTAACTCCACAGGCTGCACCTGCTTGTTAAGTCCTCCTACTCCTCTCATGCCCAGAGAAATATGCCGGCCATCCAGCCCTGTGCTAGGGTTTCTTACTACAATGCTTCATGCAGTTCTTACTCACTTAAGAGGTAAGAGTCTGGGCTGCATAAAATTGCTCATTTCATAGACATCCTCGAAGACAAAGCCCTTACCTGGGTTACAACCATTTGGTCTCAAGGCGGGGAATCCAATACTAGATATAGAGTGCTTTCAACATTGTTTGAAGCCTCTAGACATCAAAGAGGGCATGTCACAGAGTATTCCTTGGAGTGCAAAACTCTAGCTGCCAGCAGTGGATGGAACGAGCTGGTGTTGAAAGTGGTTTACCAATTGGAGGGGGCTCCATCTTGCACCACACTAAACCCATTCACGTACAAGTCAGCACCCTACACCAGGAATACATTTCACTTTTCATTATCACATCCACCAAGTTCCCCATCATCCTAGCCGTCCCTTGGATGCATGTTCACAACCCAGAGAAGGAACTCTGGTCTCCCAACTGTCATGCCAAATTTCTCAGGACTCCAGCACCATATGTACCTCCATATAAAGCCCGCAAATATCCACACAGGTGGAGATTCTGGCTTATTACCAGAATTCTAATGTGTCTAGTAAAGTCAAGGCCAGCAGCTTACATCCTTATCGCCATTATGACTGCACCATAGAGCTTATGTCAGGTGCCACATCACCGCACAACCGCATTAACCCACTAATAGTCACTGAGGAACAAGCCATGGAAGGATACCTTGAGGAAGCACATAAACAGGTTTACATTTACGATGCTCCATGTTGCCCACATCAGCAGCATTCTTTTTTTATTTGAAAAAAGGTGGTAGACTCAGACCATACTGTACATTGATGATCAAGGTTTAAACCAAGTGACCGTTAAGAATATTTATCCTTTTCGTCTGTTTCCATAAGCCCTAGAACAATCAGAGAGCCTTGTATAGCCACCAAACTGAGAGGGGGCAAATGGAAAACAGTTTTAGCACCATCTTTGGCAACTTTGAATATTGCATCATGCCATAGGCCACCCTTACACACCTTCAGTTTTTCAGTGTTTTATCAGTTACTGCTGGGCAAGTTAGTAATCACCTACATAGACAACATTCCTATCTATTTCCCATCCCTAGAAACTCACATTAACCATGTCAAGCAAGTGCTAAAATGGCTGCTACGGAACTAGTTCTATAGAAAAGGAGAAAAATATGAGTTCCACATATAAGGAATCTTCCTGGGTTACATTATCAGCAAGAGGGGGTTCTCATGGAGACAAATAAGGCCTAAACCTGTCATCATCAATGACCTCCAGAGATTTTGGGGATTTACCAACTTCTAATGAAGTTTCATTCACAACGTCAACCACATCACTGCACTGCTCACTTCCCTGATCAAGCAACTGACCAAGAAATTAAAATGGACTTCATCTAGGGATCAATACTTCTCTATCTTCCAAGAAGGCATTTACCAGTGCACCCATCTTTAAACACCCATACCAGAATCCTGTCTCACATGGAGGACATGTTGAGAGACAAAGTGATCACATGGACTCCCATCTCCAGCACCACCAGACATCCCGAGGTTCACAAAACCTGTCAGCTCTTCCAAAATGTGTACTGGTGACCAAGCATGCATAGCAACATGAACAGGTTTACCTCATCATGTTTAAGCCAAATTGCCCAGGACCCTGCTGGCAATTAAATTAATGCTTCTGTTTGTTCCGCAATGACCATGGGCTCACCTGGACATTGACTTCATGATTAATCTATTTTCCAAGGAAACACAGTTATAAAGGTCATCACTGACTGCTTCACAAAATCCCATTCCACTACAAAAACTGCATTTGGCCTTTGCAATGGCAGAAACACTTTTCAACCACATGTTCAAATACTTCGGTATAGTTAGTGTCAGAGGCACGCAGTTAACATCCAGTTTTATAGAAAAATTAGTCATGTTCAGGCTCACACAAGGATACCACCTACCATCTAATGATCTGGTGGAGCAGGCCTACCATGAAGATTTCCAATGACATTTTGTGATGCTAACCAGACAGATTAGTCTTAGCTTCAGTTGAGCTGAATATACCCAAAAACTCCCAAAACTCTCTGTGCCACTCTGCCACCCAGCTAACCTCATTCCAGTGTATACTTGGATTGAATATACCCAAACCTCCCTGCACCACTCTGCCATACTTTTTATACAAACGTGACAGCCTTGAACTCCATTTCCCAACACACATTCCCAAAACACATCATCTCCAGCTCCCAGCACACACACACTCTGTCACATTCACAGTCACCCAATTTCTGATTACACACACCTGGACTCAATCACCACTCACCATTCACCACTATAATGTTTAAGCACAAACAAACATACTGTACCCTTAATGCAAAGTATCGTTCAGTGTTCTTTTTTACTTACATGACAAGCCTCCTTTAGTGTTCCTGAGTTGCATGTGTTGTCGCTGTTACAATGGTCATATGTATTATTTTACATATTACATATTCAATTAAACACAAATTAAATGTAAATCAATAAATAGTTACTTTTTAGACATTAAGTCAGAGTGAAATTACAATTTTTTCCTAATTTTTTCCCTAATTCAGTCAAAGTCAATTTCCAACCAATATCCAGTTCTCCCGTACCACAAGACAGATTCCAACCTGGAAGGGTGAATGATAGCACATGTTTTCCTCTGAGACCTGTGAAGCCAAGCAAGCACATAGTGAATCACAGGGCATCGTAATACATTTGACAGAAAGTTCTACCTACTCTCTTCTGCATACCTAGACTCACAGACACCCACAACTGGTTAGTAACAGAGTATGCCCTCCCTTCCATCCACTTGGGCCACCACTATTTCAATCACCATACATTTGCAGAGTTCGAGAGATAATTCTGGGAGCTATGTGATTACCATCAATCAGGAAAAGAGGCTGGAGAGAGACTCAATTAAGCAAGATAAAAAGTCTACAACTCATTATGTTCTTGATTTTTGCACCCTATAAGCCAAAAATGTATGGAATGCACTAAGACTGGTTTTCCTTCAAGGCCTCAATAAGATTCTACAAACAGATCTACTATATCACAACAATATTCTCCCATCTTATTCATCCAGTCATGTCCTCAGCTAAGCCTCAATATACATAGAGTCCAAGGAAGTAGCTTGTGCTAACCTGATTCTGGAAGAGAAGGAATGTCTTAAACAAAGTGGGCTTTGAGTATGTGTCGAAGCTAAAAATCTACCTTTTTTAACAAAAAATAAAAAACTTTCAGAGACAGAGAGTTTAGTGGATGTCAAAAAGTAAATAAACTTTATTGGAAGCTAACAAAGTGTGACCGCCTGCAGAGGGCCCAGATTATGCATGCAAAAATAGGACTTTATATATACCTTTCTCCACAGCATAGACTTTGTAGGTGGGGTTTTGCCTTTCCTCGTTCAAATAAACCAATCTCTTTTGCCACAATTAAATATTCATGTATATGCGTTATCTTAAATTTGTTTTTCTGAAAAATGTTTCATGAGGACAAGGTTTCTTTCATGAAAGTGGTTTCTCACAGGCTTGTGTGTCTTAATTCTTGACTCCCTTGTAGGCCTCTATGAGCTTTATGTCTGTCTCTATCGGTTGTCTCTCCCACTATCTACCTCCCTTCCAGAGGCCCTCTCCTCTAACTCCCTAATTGGTATCTGGTCTCAAAGCTATTTTCTCATGCATGTGAATTTCTACTGCCAAGTTGTATTGCTTGTGGAGACAGGTGTCAGCTAAAACAAAAGAACACTCCTTGTACGCGAAAACACAGAGGTCATTCAGCTCAAATCCACTCCGAATATAACTTGATTAAATATTGTTCTATGGATTGTAGGTTATTCTTCTAACTATTGATTATACATATAGATTAAGCCTTTACATCAATATTGATCATACAATTATGCTTAAGTAATAATTCTAAATGTTGGTTACATATTGAATACACTTCATTAACATATCCAAAGGTTAGTTAAACATATTGATTACATCTCATTGACATTTTAAGTATATTTTCTATATATGCTGTGGAAATAACTTCTGAGTCACTTCTGAGCGACCTAAACCCAAAGCCAAAAATCATCACCAAATGCAGGTGAGAAAAGTCATAACTGCTTCAATAGACAAGAGAATTATCTTACCTAGATTGTTCTTGAAACACTTTGGTTGGCTAGTCATAACCTGACAATCCCATCTCTCTACTCAGGTGTAAAGCCCAGATACCACACAAAACATCCAAATTCCAGAACTATCTGAGGTATTTAGCAAAGATAAAACTGCCAAGCTTCCACCTCATCACCCCTGGGACTGTGCCATTGACCTCCTGTCTGGCTCCTTGCCCCCAAGAAGCTGTTCATATCCACATACCATACCTAAGAAAACGCCACAGAATAATACATCCTGGAAGCTCTGAACCAAGACTATATTAGGCTGGCCATGCCCCCCCATTGTGGCAGGGTTCTTCTTTGGAGAAAAAAGATAGCAAGCTCCAACCTTGTATTGATTACAAGGCTACAATTCTGTCATGACTAAGTCCAAATACCCACTGCCTCTTGTCCGTTCTGCCCTCAAACAGGTAAGAGGAGCAAACATTTTCACCAAATTATATTTTTGAAGTGCATACAAATAAAAGAAGGCAGTTAATGGAAAGCTGCCTCCATGAATGCCTATTATGAATATTTTGTAATACCATATGAGCTTGTAAATGCTGCTTCAGGTTTTCAAGCCTTCTTTTATGAAATTCTGAGCATTTTTGGAAACATTTCCCATTGTGTATATCAATGATATGTTGATCTTTTCTTCATCAGAGATGGAACGTATTCAGCATATTTGACAAGATCTCAAAAACCTTAGGTTACATCCTAGACCAGCATGGGATGAAAATGAACCAGTCCAAGGTCGGAGTTGTAAATTCTTGACACCAGCCACGTACCACCAAGGAGATGCAAAGGTTCCTCGGATTCACCAATTTCTATTGTCTGTCATACAAGTCTTCTGCTGTGTCATGCTACCTCTGACTTCCCTTACAAAGTGGAAACCGAGAACTTTGAAATGGTCCAATGTAGTCACCCAAGCATTCCAGAACCTCAAAGATTCACTAGCTCCCCCATTCTTCACCATCCAAAACCCCTCACTTTTAGGTTGTCTCACTCAAGGTTGAGACAGGCTGAACATGGACACACAAGAGGCAATTTAGGTGCAAAAAGTGTTTTATTTTAATATGTGAGGGAAGGGGAATGGTGAAGGCGTGAGGTCTCTGGGTGAAGGTGGCGAGTGGTGCTGTCTTCCCAGCATGGGGAGAAGCGATCTGGCTGGACCTGGCTCGAGGCAGGACCAGGGAGCATGGCGCTAGCTGCAGGTAGTGGCTGAGGGTGCAGCTGGGCCAAGGAGCATCTTTTATATCCTCCTTGGCGAGTAACTGCCACTCCACTCATTGGCCGCCAGCCGTGTGTGTTTCTACTGCACCGCACTGCAGCCACGTGCTTCCAAGCTGTCCAAAACAATCGCAGTGCTGAAGCCGAGCTGTCCGTTCAGCACCTGAGCGGCAATGGTGTGAGATGCGTTTCGGGTTATGGTACATGGGCTGCTTAGTCGCCAAAGTGGGGATTAGATTGAAGGTATGCCTTTTGCAAATGTCTATATGTTACTGTCATTCTTTCTTAGGGCTTTCACCCCGAGTTCAATTGACAGACAAGAGATCTGGAGGTTCTTCATAGCGTTCTGTGCAAACAACCAACATGCCGTGAGCTGCTTTCTCCCTTGGACTGAGTATACACAGAATTTTCTGATTCACTCATCCACAGGCCTCACACCCTTCCAATGCATGTTAGGATTTTAGCCTCCTCTCTTTCCCTGGATAATAGTTAATAGTTGATAATTAGGTTCTGCCCCTTTGAGAGATCTCCCAATCATCATATGGAGAAGCATATGGGCAAACCTACACTGAGATGTTTTTTCTAAACCATACTGACAACACTTGCATTCATTCCCAGAGATACACAGCTTCCAGGCAGACCTCAAAATAATCTATTGGCCTGTTGTCCAATGAATTTTAATCTTTGCTCCTATTAAAACACATTGTACTTGAACCTGCCTTGAAGCCATTGATAACTAGGTTTCTATTGGAGGAGTGTCATGGGCTTCATATTAGATTTTCACACAGACTGCAAAGAGTTTGCATTGCACTGAACAGTGAGATACTGCAGTAATATACTTGATCATTTGATTCACTAAAATACTGAATTTCAGCAAGAATGATGCACAATATAAACATTTTGTTAAACATTTCATTGCTGCATTTTAATGAAATTTTAAGGGATGCCAGTCTTTCCATGTAGTCTTAAAGCAATCGTCTGTGCCTTGGATTTCACAGCTGTCAATGATTGGATGAGGACTGAACAGACCTGGGAGGCAGCCTGTGTTTAAATGCAGCATGCCATTTGCCAGAAATGATCATTTGACCCAAAATAGTCATACACATCTATCTCTATGACCTGGGCAGACATTCTGGCTATCCACAAAATATCTGAAAACCAAACTCCGTTCAGAAAACCAAGTCCCCCTTTTACTGGTCCCTTTCATATCCTCAGACAAGTAAATCCAGTTTGTAATAAACTAGAGTTACCACATACATACAAAATCACTCCTACATTCCATGTCTCTCTACTCAAGCCCCACTTTCTATCTCCCCTGAACCAAGTAACCAGAGCTGAGCCGCCTTCGTTCAGTATCCGCAAGTTACAGTGACGGGGCAATGTAATGCACCATTGACCTTGACCTTGCATTTGATTTACTTGTAGGATATTATTATTTAGTGCCTCACTTTACTCTTTGGATATTATTGTTCAGTGCTTCACTGTTTTTTACTAAGCCCTTTAGGAATGATGATTGTTTCCCATAGTAAACTTCTGGACATAGAACTATCACTTCTATCATTTCCCTGTGCCTCCTTTGTTACACTAATTTTCATCACCACCAACATCACTTTGTAAAAATGTAAGAGCAGAAAAAGTCTGCACTTTTGCCTTATTTTTGAGTGACAAATCCTACTACAGTAGCTTACTCCAATGTGAAATTTCAGTGCTCCTGCACAAAAAGCGTAAAATTTGACAGGTATTTCAGAATAAACATTCTTCACAGCAGGGACTCCACAAAGTGTTGGAAACATTTCTTTGAGATTCTGCTCCATTTTGACACAATTGAATCACATAATTTTTCAGCTGTATATTCATGCTGAGAATCTTCTCTTCTATAACATCCCAGAAGTGTTCTATTGGATTTAGTATGGTAACTAAGGATGCTATTAAAGTACACCGAACTCATTGTCCTGTTTATTGAACCAGTTTGAAACGGCTTGTGCTTTAGGACTTTAGGCTTTAGGTGCATTATCTTGCTAGAAATAGCCATTATAAGATGGGCAAATTGTGGCCATAAAGGGATGCACATGCAACAGTGCTCCAATAGGCTGTGGCATTCAAATGATGCTCAATTGGTATTAAGGGACTCACTGTGTGCCAAGAAAACCCTCTTCACAGCGTTATACCAGCCTGAACTATTGACACAAAGCAGGTTGGGTCCACGGATTCATGCTGTTAATACCAAATTCTGACCTTACCATCTGCGAGTCTTTAGGAAAGAGGAATGCTATCTGGTTTCTCTAACATAAAAAGCTGCAAATATTTTGTCTCATTAACTTTGAGAGAGAAAAATAAGGAGCTGGTAAGGGAACCACTGTATACAGCTGCTGTAAAATAAGTGTCAGGAAACTCTTTGACACTCCTTCAATAAATGTTAAATGACTGGTTCCATAAATCTATAAGAAAACATTTTTCTTTGTTATAACAACATGGAATCTTAATCTGTTAATTATTAGGTTTAGATTATGTGTATTGTTTATGTTAAGTACATGTGAATATTAATGTAATATTAAGATGTGTGCTGCTATAGAAAATTAATCAACACCTTAATTTAAGAATTCAGTCACACTGTGGTATAATTATTGTAATCAACACAATCTCTGTTAAAAGAGAGAAAAAAACTTTGACTACTCTGGACATGGTGTTCAGTGATGTTCAGAGTACATATCAATTATATTATATTATCATACCTGTTAACCTTTACTCATTTTGGGTAGGAGCTCTGCAATTTAACACCAGGGTACACTACTACAAGTTATCACCTAACATAAGCCATTTTTTTTCTCCCCAAAATAACATGAGATGAGCCCATCGACATATAAAAATGTAAATATCCGTGCTGGTGGCTTGAGCTCTCAGAAAGAACATGTAAATGACAGTGGGAAGCCATGGCCCTTTTCACATGCTCATTTCACATGCTCATGTGGCACCCTTGATTTCTGTCACTGTAAATGGAGAATGTTGATTTCATTAATATGAAATAAAATAGACGAATGTTTTGATCTGTAACAAATTTTTTTTATCTTTTACAAATAATGTTAATGATTATCAGCTTCAAGGTTCTATCAGATTTCTCACCACTGTTGTAAAGAGCTGTTCATTCAGTTACTTTAACCTTTCTGTTAGCTTGAACCAGGCCGGCTATTCTCCACTGACCTCTCTCAACAAGGTGTTTCTCCTCACAAAACTGGATGTCTAATTTTTTTACACAATTCTGTGTAAGCTCTATAGACTGTTGTGTCACACAGTGTTTTTTATTTTTCACACTATTCTGTGTAAACTCTAGAGACTACAAAAAAAATAGTTTTGTTTTTTTTATACACGATATTTATTACATATATTTTATATTATATATGGGAACATAAAATATGTTTTAAAAATGACATGGAAATGTTCTTTTCAGTGCTGTAAAAAACTATTTGCCCCATCCTGATTTCTTGTGTTTTTGTTTTTCTCTCATATTAAATTGTTGCAGAAATGAAAACAAAAACCAAGAGGAAACAAAGGCAAGCTGATTAAACACAAAATACAGTTATTAAATGATATTATTTATTGAAGCAAAAATGTTTTCCAATACACACTGGGCCTGTGTGAAATTGTGCCTCCTTAGTTCCCTAAATCTATGAAACTGCATTCATAATAGGGTTCAGCTCGACTACATGCAACCAGGCCTGATTACTGCAAACCCTGTTCAATCAAATCAACACTTAAATAGAACTTTTTCAACAGCGTGAAGTTGGTTAAAAGGTCTTACCCAGTAACACACTATGCCAACATTTAAATAAATTCCAGAAATGATGATGAAGAATGTGATTGAAATACATCAGTATTAGAAGGGTTACAAAGCTATTTCAAATGCTCTGGGACTACAAAGAACCACAGTGAGAGCCATTATCTCCAAATGGAAAAACTCAGCACAGTAGTAGACCTTCTCAGAAGTGTCTGACCTTCCAAAATCCCTCCAAGAGCACAGCAATGATTCATCCAGCAAGTCACAAAAGAGCCAAGGACAACATTAAAGGACCTTGCATCAGTAAAGTTTCATGACTCCACTATCAGAAAGACACTGGGCAAAAATCGCATCAATGGAAGAGTGGTGAGGTGAAAACCACTGCTAACCCAGAAGAACATTAATGCTCCTCTGAATTTTGTCAAAAACACCTTGATGATCTTCAAATCTTTTGGGAGAATGTTCGGTGGATTGATGAGTCGAAAGTGGAACTGTTTGGAAAACAGGGTCCTGTTACATCTGATGTAAGCCAAACACAGAAGTCCACAGATAGAACATCATACCTACGGTCGAGCATGGTAGTGGAAGTGTGATGGTGTGAGGATGCTTTACAGCTTCAGGGTCTGAGTAACTTCCAATAATTGATAGAAAAATGAATTCTGCTCTCTGCCAGAAAATCCTAAAGGAGAATGTCTGGTCTTCATTCTGTAAGTTGAAACTTAAGCGCAGTTGAATTATGCAGCAAGACAATGAGCCAAAGTATAGGAGTAAGTCCACCTCTGAATGGCTAAAAAAAAAAAAAGCTTAATTAAAGTTTGACAAAATTTCACCACAGTGCTGTGAAAGACTGATCTCCAGTAATCAGTAATGTTTTATTGCAGTTATTGCAGCTAAAGGTGGCACAACCAGATTTTTAAGGGGGCAATCAGTTTTTTACATGGGTGACAGCTGTTGGATAATTATAAATATTTATAAATTGTATTGTATTGTAATAAAATGTATTGTGTGTTTACTCAGGTTGCTTTTCCTTTATGTTGTATTTTGTTTGAAGATCTAAAACTATTTATCATGAGATATACACAAAAACAGAAGAAATCAGGTTGGGGCAAATATTTTTTCACAGCACTGTACATAAAATGTTTTCTTTTATATAAAACATTGAAAAATTTCTTTTTTAATGTTTTTATTTATAAAACAAATTCAGTAAAAGTAAAGCAAAAGTAGATATTTAAAACATGTTTCTTTTAAGGGTAATTGTGGTTCTGTCACAGAGACAATAATTTAATAATCTATAAAATTTAACTACTATTATATATTCTATTTATTAATAAACATTTAAGTCACTTTTAAATGACTATTTGACAGGCTGGATTACTCAATGGTACTATGAACAGTGACAATTGATAGAGGCTCTGAAGAATAATTTAGGAAGGCTCATTTAGGATAATAATTTCATTTCATAATGATTTCTTTACATAACTATAATAGAATCTTGTAATGTTTTCAGCACATCATCATGTCAGTTTAGAAAATATGGCGTACCTCATTGTTCCTGCTTTTCAGTGATAAAGCACAGCTGCAGAAAATGCATGCCCCTGCTCCTGAAAGGTAAATGGTGAAATTCCCTCCTGAAAGAGAATGTTGGAGAACTATGCCATATAAGATTTCCCTAGTAGGATCTGCTGGATATTCATCTTCAGTTCTTGAGTATGTCACATGAAGAGTGTGAAACTGCCCGGTATTGCGCACCTGTAAAATCCAGCAAGAGGAAATCAGACTGAGCTCAAAGAACAAATCTCTGGTTTCTTCTACAGTGATTATATGCATAGCTGTTTTCAAATATGTTCATGGACTCGAACAGACGGTTTAATGCTCTGATAAAGCATTATAAACTTGCTGATGTGTAAGCAAGAGTTCATAAAAATAAGAAAAGGCTCCCATTAAATTCACTGAAACCGAAATACACCAGAGCAGCTGTAGATTTCATTCTCAGCTAAAGCCAAAACCATTGTTCTACCTGGTTGCACACCACAGCACTGGAATGCAGATCTGAAACTACGGCAGTCCAATTGCAGTAACCTGCATAGTTTCACTCAGGGTGTTTCGAAAGTTAAGGCAACAGCTGGTGCCTTATGTGACAACTAAGCATCACAGATCTTTGCAGGTTTGTCAGTCTGGACTTCAAAGCTAGCCCATATTGCAGACCTTCCAGATGAAGAGAAATATCCTGCTGTATAAGAAAAGCTGGAAGGACCCAACATGGAACCTATTGATAGATAGATTTATTTATTTATATTTACATGTATATAGTAGTCTGTAGTCTGAAGACATTTGGGTTTGAGATCAAAAGATGAATATGAGAAGAGAGTTCAGAATTTCAGCTTTTATTTCCTGGTATCTATATGTAGATGTGTTAAACGATATAGGACATAGCACATTTTCTTAGACCATCCAAATTGTAGGCAAGTAATAATATTGAAACTGGAAAAAAGAGAGAAAATCAATCAGAGGCATTGCATAAACATTGGGCATAGCCAATAGAACAATTTGAAATTCCTGAAAAAGATAGAAACCACTGGTGTACTGAGCAATAGACAGTGAATTAGTCGGCCAATGAAAACAACAACAGTTAAAAGACAGAAACAATGTTAGAGCTGTGAAGAGAAACACAAATTATCAGTCAGTGGCAACACCAACAATGTCCACAGGGCAGGGCTAAAGGGATCAGAAGCCACTGTTCAAAGAACATGGTGGAGATAGTGTCATGGCTTGGGCTTGCATGGCTGCTTCTGGAACATGCTCACCAATCTTTACTGATGATGTAACTCGTGATGGTAACATCAGAATGAATTCAGAAGTTTACAGGAACATTTTATCTGCAAAGTTACAGAGAAATGTATCCAAATTAATCAGGAGGAACTTTATCATGCAGCAAGACAATGATCCAAACACATGGCCAACTCTTTAGTGGGGGTGAAAGTGAAAGGTTTTAGAAAGGCCAAGTCAATCACCAGACAATTGAGCATGAATTTCACCTCCAGAAGAGGAGACTGCAGAGGTTAGATATCTAGCAACTAAAATTTTGGCACCCATATGAATTCATCTCAGACTTTTCTAGGAGTTCTGAATATCTGGTATTTTTACACCTGCTAATTTACGCAGTAGTCCAATCAGCTAATCATGTGGAGGCAGCACAATGCATAAAATCATGCAGATATGGGTCAATGGTTCAGTTACTGTTTGCATCAAACATCACAATAGGGAATCCCAGTGACTTTAACAGTGGTTGTTGGTGCCAGATGGGCTGGTTTGAGTATTTCAGAAACCGCTGATCTCCTGGGATTTTCACTCACAGCAGTCTCTCGAGCTTACACTGAATGGTGCAAAAACAAATCCTGTGTCCAGAGGGTCAGCAGGCTAAAACACCTTGTTGATGAGAGAGATCAGAGAAGAATTACCAGACTGGTCTGAGCTGACAGGAAGTCTGTAGTAACTCAAATAAGCATTCTTTACAACCATGGTTGTAAAGTATATCAGAACGCACAGCACATCAAACATTGAGGTGAATGGGCTACAAAAACAAAAACAACTGCATCAGGTTCCACTCCTGTCTGCCAATGACGAGAATCTGAGGCTGTCATGGGCACAGACAAAACTGGACAGTTGAATACTGGAAAAGACCTGCTGATTTTATTCTAATCTTTGACTGTTCTGTTTCAATGAGCCTGTGCCCATGATTTCCTGTTCTTGGCTGTCAGGAGTGGAGCCCAATGTGATCCTCTGTTGTTGTAGTCCATCCACCTCAAGGTTCAATGTTTTGTGCATGTTGAGATGCTTTTCTGCTCACCACGGTTGTAAAGAGAGTTTATATTAGTTACTATATACAGTGCCCTCCACTAATATTGGCACCCTTGGTAAAAATGAGTAAAGAAGGCTGTGAAAAATTGTCTTTATTGTTTAACGTTTTGATCTTTTGTTATAATTCACAAAAATACTCTGCTCGCGTGGATATTGCCAAGATAACAGCTCTGAGTCTTCTCCTGTAATGCCTGATGAGGTGGGAGAATACATGGTAAGAAATCTGAGACCATTCCTTCATACAGAATCTCTCCAGATCCTTCACATTTCGAGGTCCATGCTGGTGAACTCTCCTCTTCAGTTCACCCCACAGGTTTTCTATGGGGTTCAAGTCAGGGGACTAGGATGGCTATGGCAGGACCTTGATTTTGTGTTCAGTAAACATTTTTGTGTTGATTTTTATGTATGTTTTGGATCATTGTCCTGCTGAAAGATCCAACCAAAGACTATGTTAAGCTTTCTGGCAGAGACAGTCTGGTTTTAATTTAATATTTGTTGATATTTGATAGAGTCCATGATGCCAGGTGTCCTTACAAAATGTCTAGGTCCTCTGGCAGAAAAACAGCCCCAAAATATTAAAGAGTCACCACCATATTTAACCGTGGGCATGAGGTACTTTTCCATATGGCTACCTCTCTGTGCACCAAAACTACCTCTGGTGTTTATTGCCAAAAAGCTCTATTTTGGTTTCATCTGACCAAAGAACCCAATCCACTTTTGAAGTTCCAGCAGTGTCTGGAAAACTGAAGACGCTTGAGTTTGTTTTTGGAGTAGAGAAGAGGCTTTTTTCTTGAAACACTTCCAAATAACTTGTGGTGATGTAGGTGACTTCGGGTTGTAGTTTTGGAGACTTTCTGACCCCAAGATTCAACTAATTTCTGCAATTATCCAGCTGAGATCCTTGGAGATTTTTTGGCCACTTGAACCATCCTCTTCACAGTGCAACAATATAGACACACGTCCAATTCCAGGTTGATTAATAACATTTCCAGTTGACTGGAACTACTTAATTATTGCCCTGATAGTGGAAATGGGCATTTTCAATGCTTGTGTTATTTTCCCATTACAGTTCCCATTGTGTGAAGCTCAACAACATTTTGTCACACATCACAGCTATATTCCTTGATCTTACCCTTTGTTATGAATGACCAAGGGAATGGCCAATGTGCCGATGTATATGTAGATCTTATTTATACCTCCATGAAACAGGAAGTCATGGTTGAACAATTTCCTGTACCTAGTCATCCAGATATTTTAAATATCAATGGGAATATACTTCAAATATATTTTTCTCATATGAATTTGTAAGGATGACAGTGCAACAGTAATTGTTGCACACCTATATTTAACAACAATATTTTTTTTTTATAAACCTGTTATGTTTGCAATTGGTTGATGTCCATGACAGCAGAGTCATTTTTGTCTTTTTTTTTTAACAAAAGATCAAAAGGTTAAACAATAAAGAGAATTTGTCACAGCCTTCTTTACTCATATATACCAATGGTCCCAATAGTAGGGGAGGCCACTGTACTTCCTGGCAACTTGAACCATTCCGGTCATTTTCTCTTATAAAGGGCGGGTTTCCACCCACAGAACTGGTGCTCACCAAGTATTTTTAGTTTTGTACACCATTCTGTGTAAACTCTAGTGACTGTTGAGATCAGCAGTTTCTGAAATATTCAAACCAGCCTATATGGAACCAACAACAATCTAATAAGAACAGGTGTACCTATTAAAGTGGAAGATACTTGTAATTTTACATATAGTTTCATTAGATTTTCATTATTCATTATTTCATTAGATCCCCTGGAAAAGTATGTAAAATGCAGGACAGTTTAGTGCACAGGGCTGTGTTAATAACAGAGCGGTATTAGTGCAGTGCTCAAAATCTTGCATTGATTGACAGCAATATTCACATTACAGTAGAATTGTGCAAACTCTGTGATTTCCATATGTTTACCTGCAGGGCAATGACTACCACTCAAGAAAACAATTGGCTATATTTTTGCTATTATGGTATACTTGTAAAACTGTTCCATTTGCCATAAAATAGCTTTGAACTAAACAAAGACAATGAAACATATATACATTCTCCTCCAAAAGTATTGGAATGGCAAGGTCAATTCATTCCTTTTTTTGCTATACACTAAAGACATTTGGGTTTTAGATCAAAAGATGAATATAAGAAAATAGTCCAGAATTTCAGCTTTCATTTCTGGTTATTTTTATCTAGATGTGTGAACAATTTAGAACATGGCACAATTTATTTGAGCCCACACATTTTTCAAGTGACCAACAATATATATATATATATATACACTGCCTGACATTATATATACATTCTTTGTTAAAAAAAATTTGTAGCTCTGAATCTCTACTTTTGATTTAAGCTCTGAGTTTTGCCTGTCAAGACTGCATTTTTGTTGTTTAAATGAATAAAATCAACATAAAGACAAGAGAGCTATCTGTGGGAGGAAAGCAGTTAATTTTGAGACTGAGAATGAATGAAGAAAGTAATAAAATCTGAACGCAAATCTCTCTCAATGGTGTGATTCGTACACTACTCCAACAAGGCACAGGTATTGCTGTTTTAAACTGAAGGAGATAAATATGTCAGTGGTTGTTGGTTATTTAAAATGTAACATTACTGATGATTTGTTGTTAATAATTGTAGTTAGTAAACAGTACATTTGTTTTAAAAAATTAAGTGCAGACTGCACACTTTGCAGAGCATTGCTGGTTTGGCAAGGTGTTGTTTGAAGCCCTCAGAAATAGCTTCGTGTGCAGGCTGCACAATGCAGAAAAGCATGCAGAAATGATTTGTTACTGGGAAAAAAATACTTGACATTAACTCACACATTGGAGATAGGGACTTTCAAATTGCAAAGGAAGATTACAGTAGAGTGTCACATGAACTGTGCAACAGAAAAACACATGCATGCTTTAGATGTGGGGAAAAAGCCACATGAACCTACTGAATGCTGAGTCAAAGGTAAAGTATGCAAACAGTGTAAACTGTGCAAAGTGAAACAAAAAGAGAAAAACTTGTGGAAACTAGGAAAGAAAGAGAGAAAGGTGCTTGACATGAATGATGCAGGTTCAGATGACTAATGGTAATGATTATTATTAGTATCTAGAACTACATTCTCTGAAAGAGA
Organism: Noturus placidus; assembly: GCA_022414735.1. Classification (NCBI taxonomy): domain Eukaryota; kingdom Metazoa; phylum Chordata; class Actinopteri; order Siluriformes; family Ictaluridae; genus Noturus; species Noturus placidus. Next base: position 140,349 of record JAFFST010044722.1, on the reverse strand, counting down.
CCTCTGTGTGAATCTGTAATTGAAGAATCTAGGTGACATCTGTAATTGAAGGAGTAAAATGAAAGATGGATTTGGACACATGATCAACACTGTCAAGCATCTCATATCAAATGTCATATCAAACATTTTCACACATGAAACCGAAAACCTACCACAGTAATCCTAAAACCGCACACAAGAGAGAAAATTGCAACTGTGTGAAAACTGAAGTGAACACAAAAAAGGATTCTTGCTCCGTAAGTACTGCAGAACAACACTCTGTCCTTGTTGGATATGAATGGCTAAGGATCATTCAGCTCAACTGACAGTCCATAAAGGCTGTACAGCTGATGCAGCTACTGGAATGTTGCGCTCAGGTGCTCCATACAGGACTTGGGACTGTGAAACATATGAAGGCACGTATTTCGATAGAGGACAATTCCCAACCAAAGTTCCATAAGGCTTGATCTGTGCCATATTCTATTTGCCCTAAGGCTCTGAACTGAGGCTTAACTGAAGCCACTGGAGGATCAGAGTATTCTTTCCAAAGCAGACTGATGTAACTGGGTATCCTCCACAGTGCCAGTAGTCAAAAAAAGTCACTAAGTCCTGTGTTACATTCAGACCAATATCCACTCCCTCACATATATTATATCTGTCATCACTCTCAGTGATGGAACATTCGTCCAAATATTTTCTCACAATAAATACACATAAAGGTCTCTTACTACTACAGGGTGGTGTTTGGGGTCACATCAGCTCCGGCTATGTGGCAGAGAGCTCTGGAAAAAGTGATCCCTAGCACACAGTGTTAGTTGGCTGATATAATTGTCACTGGCAGTGACCTAGCAAATCTTCAAGCAGTCTTGACCAAAGACTACATACTGTGGACATGTACAGTGGTGTGAAAAAGTGCTTGCCCCCTTTCTCATTTCCTGTTCCTTTGCATGTTTGTCACACTTAAGTGTTTCGGAACATCAAACCAATTTAAACAATAGTCGAGGACAACACAAGTAAACACAAAATGCAATTTGTAAATGAAGGTGTTTATTATTAAAGGTGAAAAAAAATCCAAACCATCATGGCCC
>JAFFST010044722.1:107882-118671 GCA_022414735.1 Noturus placidus | reverse complement strand
TTTGCGAGGAGGAATGGGCAAAAATTTCAGTCTCTCGATGTGCAAATCTGATAGCGACATACCCCAAGCGACTTACAGCTGTAATCGCAGAAAAAGGTGGCGCTACAAAGTATTAACTTAAGAGGGCTGAATAATTTTGCTCGCCCAATTTTCAGTTTTTTATTTGTTGAAAAAGTTTGAAATATCCAATAAATTTGGTTCCACTTCATGATTGTGACCCACCTGTTTTTGATTCTTCACAAAAAATTACAGTTTTATATCTTTATGTTTGAGGCCTGAAATGTAGCAAAAGGTCGAACAGTTCAAGGGGGCCGAATACTTTCGCAAGGCACTGTGTATGTATGTATGTATGTGTATATATATATTAGTGATTTATTTTACTTTTATCCTCCTTTACTATAGTTTCTCAGCCTGCTCCGAGGTGGACAAAGATTTCCTCAGCAGCTGATGGCTTCAGCTTGGACAGTACTAGTCATCATGGGGGTAAAGTTCCTCGCAAGTTGGCCAGTCATTTGTTGGAGGCAGTGTGGCAGGAATGCAATGTCAACCGTGCTCAGAACAAGTATGACCGTAATCTTTTCTGTCCTCTTATTTCTGCTGGAAAATCAGGTACATGGTTAATCATCTATGTTTGTGAACTTTTTACAGGAGAAAGTTCTCAGCTATAGCCAGTGGTGTATGTGAGGAGGAGATGGACAAAGCTGGTGTTTGGGATTTTGTTGAACGCTATCAAAGGATGCAGTGCAATTGCTCAAGGTATATATGGGATATATGCTTCTCAACACACCAGAATTCATTGTTATTTCAAACAAGAACATGGTTGTATGTGGTTTATTACATTTTACTTGTAAGTGAATTTAAGTTAGGAAAAGTCAACTGAAATACAGTTTCTCGGCTTCCATTTTTTCCTTACAGACATAAAAACCAGAAGCAACGTATGAATAACACTTCTGGACTTCCCCTCCCTGCTGGCCAGCCCTCTCAACTTCCCTCCAAATACAAAGTGGCAGAGAAGCCAGAGAAGGCAGAGAAGCAGCAGAAGAGGCCTCAAACGCCCTTCCACCACCGCAGCTCTGTGGGTGAGGACTTGAGCCTGGAGCCAGATGAGAGAAGCAGCCATTATCGTGCTCTTCACCACGGGGATGTTGAGACGAGCAAAACTCAAACCCTGCACACATCATCCAGAGACATGGTTGGCTCACCTCAGCCTCCACCGCTCAGCCCACATCCCTGTGAGCGAGAGGAAGACACCCCAGCAGAGCTGAAACGCTCTTCCACCCCCCTTCATCAACAGTTCTACCCTCCCTCTTCTTCTGAGGCCTGCCTTCTACCGTCGAAAAGCCCAGATCACGCTTCCTTTGACCCTTTGACCTCGGACTATACTACAGCTTACCCAGACTCTCTGGAACCCATAGTGTATGTTGGCTCAGCCATTAGCCCCAATGAGGACATGAGCCACAACCCTTGGAGGTACTTCAGGCTCCCTGGCAAAAGAAATATGGACCTTCATCCTCCTCAGCTTCCTGTGGACAGACTGAAGCAGGACAGCCTGGACAGTGCTGTTTCTGTCACAGAGTAAGCACAAACTAATTTAGACCTGTGGTTTTGCTCTGTTCTCCACATTGTTATATCTTGCCTTGTTATAAGAAAGGTTTCCTTGGTTTTGCTAACAAGTGGCCCAGTGACTTTTTCAATGACCGGCTTTCACAGTTAAATGTTTATTAACATGTCGTAACACTCATGTCATTTCCTTATAATAGTATTATAAGCAACTGGCTACCTCAAATAGGCCAGAATGTTTCCTAGGGTTTAATGTTTCCTCACAAAATTTAATGTGCAGGGTATATTTCTGACCTGCCGGTTTGTTTGTTTTTTCGGTTCACAGGATGATGGCTTCCTCTGCGACTCTGAAGGTGTCAGAGGAGCGGGTGAAGATGTACATTCAGAAGAAGAACCAGTATCTCTCTGTACCTGGGTGCGATGGAGAGCAGGAGCAGGATAAAGATCCCTATGCTTTTGTGGAGGGAGATGAGGAGTTCTCTTTCACTGATAAGGAGAAGAGGCCTGGAGCAGAACCTGCAAAGAGAAACAAGGTCAAAAATTCAAGCAACACTTTAGTTGCTAGTTTTCATTCAGTAATGCAAGTCAAGAGTTTCCTTCCACACACAGCCTAGTCATGGCAGAGTAAGTACTCTGTGTTGACATGCAGGGGCATTATTTAATGCTTTTTTTCGGACCCCACATGTTTCCTTACTTTCTGCCATTTTAAACACGTATTTATCTATGGTCTTTAAATTACAGCAGAGTTTTTGTTAATTTTTATATCAAATTTGCCCAAAATTCAGTATTAGAAGTGAAGCTCTTTATTTCTAGCTGGGGAGCTGAATTAAAACTGATTAGTCATCTAAATTTTACTTTTCCACATTTTAGAAGAATAATAAGTCATCAAAGCTCTGGGGTAACACAAATGGAACTATGGGAATTATGTTGTGTTAAAAAATCCAAAATAAATCAAAATAATTTCATATTTTAGCATCTTCAAAAGTAGACCCCCTTTTTGCCTGAATTTCCAGAAATGTATTCTTGGCATTTTCTTAACCGATTTCTTGAGGAATTTCCCTGAGATGCTTTTTTGAACAGTATTAAAGGAGTTTCCACCTACTTTTCAGAATATTTCGCACCAAGGCATCCATTTAAAAAAAAATTGTTTTTAATAAAATGTAATTTTTTTAATGAAAGAAATTAAAATGTTTGTACAATTATATTTTATAACACCAATTTCAAACATTTAATCACACACCTTCAGATCAAAAGGTTTTTAAGATCATGAGAAACATTTAAGTTTCAAGTGTCTCCAAACTTTTGACAGATAGTGTATGATCTGACAGATCTGGTGGTAGGTAAATGAGTCAGTCCTAAGCCTTTAAATCTTGCTCCAGATTAAACCGATATTTGATTGATATTTTCAAATGCGAATGCAGATATTTACAATATTGATATAAATTACACGGGTCAAACCACACAGTGTCTGTAAAACATGAGGGATGTTGGGCCAGCTGTATTTACAAAACAAGCCACTTAAAACATGACATAATTACATAGACATGGATTAAGGCTACATTTTCCTTTGGAGAGAGAGAGAGCGCATGGTCCTACTTTGAATCTTATCCAAACTCCAGATTGACCCTCCTGGCTTCTTACTTTTCAAAGCACAACAACTGAGACAAACCTCGGACTGAGATGTGGTAATAAGCATCTCAGTTTGGGTATACATGGAGGAAAGATTGAAGCACCGAATCATCCGGGCTAAAAATACCGCACTGCAAAGAGTTCGACGCGAGACAGATACAACATGATACATTAAGGAAGGTGGAAAGTGGAAGTGTGAGCTTTTCAATGTGTCTTAATGTACTTAAAAAAAAAATAAAATCGTCAGACATTATGCCAACTTAATACTGAGCATCAGAAAACATCGTAATTGAAAAAAAAATCAGTATTGTGTGATTTATTTAAAAAAAAAAAATAAACCATGGCCAAAATTTTCGGTCATAATGCCAGCTCTACTTACACACGTCTAAGATGTTCAACAGTGTAATTGGGCAACTGATACAGGTAATAGCCAGTGACTGAGTTGGAGTAGTAAGTAGGCCACAGGTGGAGGAGGGGGCTATGCGTTTTCACGTTTATCTCAATCCACAGTTTGCATTTTTGCTGAATCCCTATTCTTGCGAGTAAAAGGCACAAACAAGTTGGACAAAATGCAGTATGTCCTGCTCCACCTTTGTGTCAAATGATTGTGAATTGAAGAGGAATTGCACAATTTTCATGTCACACAGTCCATACTCAACTCACATGCACCACTGATATAGCAAGCTAGAATTTAATTTTTGCTGCGGACAAGAAAGCAATAGGATTTCATATATTGTGTACTTGCTAGATTTCAAAAAACACCAATGAATTGTTGGCATTGTCTATAGATTTTGCTGATCGATTTTAATTTGACTTTTTCAGAGGGATGATGGTAGCACGTCGTCAACCGATGGTGCGTATGCTTGACATTTTCTTGTAATAACTTGATGCTGAACAAAGCACTTGAAATCTTTTTTCTTTCTTTTTTTATCCTGTCAATATTTGTAAGAATGCGACTACATTTGATTGCTATTTGTTTGTCACCACAGATACTCACGGCTCAGCCTGCAGTAAGCCTCTCCCCTCCACCAGCCTAATACATGAGACCGACTTGGCTGTGTCAATAAATGATCTGGATAACCTCTTCAACTCGGATGAAGATGAGCTTACGGTCAGTCGGCCCCTTGCGCGTTTGGCCTTGCATATCCACCAGGTTTATTAAACATTCAGAGTGCCCTTGCTTTCTTAGAACACCATTCTTATAAGGCTCTGCATAGTTTCTGTTCTGCAGCATTACGTATAGCGTACATGGTGTCATGGCAGTGTTGCGCAGGTGAACATTATCTTTCTTTGCTTTTCTTGTTCACGGCAGCCTGGAGCCAGGAAAACTGGGAGTGGAGCTGACGAGAAATTTGGTTGTAAGGAGCCCAAACCAGCAGCAGCAGACACTCTGTCGTGTTTAAGTATGTCTGTTAAACGTTCGCTGTATTCATAGACCGATGTCAAATAAATTACTCATATGTGTCATAAGTTCTGAATGAAAACTACTTGTTTGGGGAAGTATTTTAATTGGAATTAAAACTGAAGTTTTCCACAGAAAATAGTCAAAGCAGCTGGATTGGACTGTTAATACAGTGCAGATATTGCTTTGAAAAGGCATTGGCTCAAAATGGTAGAGTTCCTCCAATTTAGAAATGTAATAATGTGTGTGTGTGTAGGTGCTGCAGATCTACACCAGATGTTTCCGACCCCTCCATCTCTTGAGCAACACATCATGGGCTTCTCCCCCATGAACATGGGTAGTAAGGAGTGTGGTTCTGTGGAAACTGGGCCAGGCTTCACTCTGGCAGATGGGCCATTGCTCATTGGAACTTTTAAAATGGAGGTGGAGGAAGGTCTCTGCAGCCCCAAGCCCTCAGAGATTAAGGTGAGAACAGCCGTTGATAGAAACTGAAAACATTATTTATTGATTTTATATTATATAATGGTGCTGAGATTGTGTTTTTTCTTTTTTTCAGGATTTCTCTTTTGTATTTAAGCCAGAGCCTAGTCAGGTTTTCGTGGGTAGCTCTCTGTACGCTCCCTTAAAGACACTTCCTAGTCAATGCCTGATTTCCATCAAGCTGCCGGAGGAGTGTGTATACCGGCCCAGCTGGACTGTGGGCAAACTGGAGATGCTGCAGCCAGTGCCTGCCATGTCTTTCCTTGGCAAGGACAGGTAAATTACTGTGCAGGAATGTACAGTTGGAATGTGGCAGTTGCATTACGAGAACAGGTAGTCAGCTTACAGGGTGTCTGTGGGTCCTTAATGTCTTAAATTCCTTAATGTAAAAATAATGCCTTAATTAGCGTGCTAATGTTTCAAAGGTTTTAAAAAAAGATTTCTTAAGTATTATTCAGTACAGTAGTTACAAAAAAATTATATATTTTCTTCTTTTACAAAAATCTATACACATTTATAACTAACATGTTATGACATGTTACATTACCCTGGCATTAAATTATCCTTGAATTAAAGAAAAAACGTATATACACTGGTGTGTGGGAGTTTCTAATACAGGTGCTGAGGGAGTGATGATCAATTTGGCATCTTTTTCTCTTCTGACTGCCATAACCCAACTCCCTATTTTGGAAAGTCATGGAAATGAAATACTGGATTTATTTTTTTCTTTCACTGTTTGAGCAAATGGTAATGCAAAAAGGATACTTGCTAGTCTCATATAGGTCTGTAGAAGTGTACCCTGCTATTGTAGTTTATTTAAACTCAGAAATGGATGTATATGCATGAACACAATCCATTATAGCTGATGTAACGTGTAGCATGATTTAATTGACGTGCCGGTCTTAAAATCTTTTGGAAATGTCTTGCATATGGTATTAAATTTGAAGTGATGATACCTGCAGATACCCTGGTTTATGCTTCATCAAAATTGTTTTTGATACAAAAATTGTTTACGAATGTCCAGTGTCTCAGAGAAGGCACAATTTAGCTTTTACTCTCTTCAGTGTTGTTAGTGGTTGGGAATGACTTGGGGGTATTAATAAAATAAATAATAATTCTTGCTACTACCCAGCAGTCTTGCTCACTAATTCTGCTTGTTAGTAAACAGCACGTGTGATGTAATTGTTCGCTCGTGTATGTTTTCACAGTAACATTCCTAGTGTAGGCAGTGCCATGGAGCTTCAAGACTACACACAAACATACACCCCTCAGACCCACACCCCTATCCAGTCCAGCAGCGCCCCGCCTAGCAACAGCGGTGCAGGTATCCTACCGTCACCAGCCACGCCTCGCTTTTCAGCACCCACACCGCGGACACCACGTACCCCTCGCACCCCGCGTGGCCCTGCTAGCTCCCAGGGCTCGATGAAATACGACAACTCTGACCTGTATTCTCCCGCCTCCACCCCATCCACCCTCAGGCCTCTCAGCTCGGTGGAACCAGCTACAGCGCCTTCGGTGCCTGAGGCCCACAGCCTCTATGTTACACTCATCCTCACCGACTCAACCATGAACTTGTTTAAAGACTGTAATTTTGACAGTTGCTGTGTGTGCGTGTGCAACATGAACATCAAGGGTGCTGACGCAGGTGTTTACATTAATGACACAGGCCTGGATTCGCAATACTCCACCACAGAAACATGCTCCTGTGGTTTCAGTGCCGTCGTCAACCGACGCTATGCGAACGGCGCTGGCCTCTTTCTTGAGGATGAGCTAGACGTTGTGGGCAGGGGTACGGATGCTGGCCGAGAAGCGGAAAAGCACCTGGAGGCACAGCGCCATGCTTCCTCAGTGCACCTCCAAAATGAGCTCCTCCTCCTGCTGCAGGAGCAGTGCTCCAATCCCTTTCCCGCTCTGTGCATGCCAGAGCCCAGGGTCGGCTTGGTACCACGGCCGCCTCGGCGCCTGGAGGAAAGGGACTACTGCAGCGACTGCTATCTGGCACTGGAGCATGGTCGTCAATTCATGGACAACATGTCCGGAGGGAAAGTAGATGAAACGCTGGTCAAGAACTCGTGTTTGCACTCCTGGGCCAATCGTAATGGTAAAATCTAGTTTGCTTTAATAGTCTAGTAGTTTACAAATAATAGCATAGGATTAGCTTAAAATGGAAAGGTACCTTGATCAAATTTCAGTTTATTATGATCGTGGTCAGAACCTTTGTTCTCTCCTTTTTATTTCAGCTATGGATGTGAGCTTGCTGTTCTCTCAGGATGTGTTAAGGATGTTACTGTCTCTGCAGCCTGTGCTGCAGGATGCCATACAGAAGAAGCGATCTGTGCGCTCCTGGGGTGTCCAGGGTCCCCTTACTTGGCAGCAGTTCCACAAGATGGCTGGCAGGGGATCCTATGGTATGCTTGGTGGATACACCACTTTTTTTTCTTTCTTTCTTTTTTTGTGTGTGGTACAAATCTGTCAGCTTGTTTGTCTAACATTCATTATCTCTCCATCCATTCAGGTACGGATGAATCTCCTGAGCCGTTACCCATTCCGACGTTCCTAGTCGGTTATGAGTATGACTTTGTAGTTCTGTCACCTTTTGTCCTGCCCTATTGGGAGAAGCTGCTACTGGACCCCTTTGGTTCTCAGAGAGATGTTGGTTATGTGGTGGTGTGTCCTGACAACGAGACTTTGCTGACTGGTGCTAAAACTTTCTTCAGAGACTTGACTGCAGTCTATGAGGTTAACACAGCGTAATCTGTTTGTATAGTGATCTCAATTTGCATTTAGCATTTCACTGGACCTGTATATAACATTTGGTTTATGTATTATTCCTCATCATGCAGGCGTGTCGGCTTGGGCAGCACAAGCCCATCTGCAAGGCCCATGCTGATGGAATAGTAACAGTGAGTACTGCTGGCTTGAGACCTCAGGCAGAGCAACCACTCAGTGACTGGTTCTTCAAAATGTGCAACACCATCAACAACGACTCCATAACAAAACTTAAACTCTACGCACAAGTGTGCCGGCATGACTTGGGTATGATTTCTTGATCAATATTTTTTTTCCCATGTGCTTTGCCTTTTGTATTTTCAGGATTTCAGTTGACTTGAATATATCTTTATAATTTTCTGTTCAAGGTTAGGATTTTTCTGACTCAAACTTAAGGCGGAGGTTGTCCCAAGGCACACCTATATTGTGTTGATTATTATATTGTCACGCCAGCATCGCAGCCAACTTGCAGAGTTGCACTGAACAGAGCAGCATGGTTTTACTGTCAGTGTATTTTTGCCAGGCTGATATTGACCCAGGGTTCACAGAAACGAGCAACTCGTCGCTCATTTTGCTTGTAGTTCATCTCTTGAGAGTGTGTATCAACTGTTACTGTTGTCATGTGTGGGCATGTGTGCACTTTCCAGGGTTTTAGTAGTAGGTGAAATTTGTGGCCTACTGCCTGATATACGATGTATACAATTGCGCTCACCAGCGCTCCTTCCAAACTTTAATTTTCTTCATAATATCTCTATACACATTTAATAAGAGGCTGTTCATGACCGGTTAAGATAAACCCACATCATTAAAAACAGTAAAACAGACTTAATAGTGATCTGAAAAGACATTTAAAAAAAGCCTCTCTCTACCACGCCAGTCATATACACAACCGGTCAAAAGTTTGGAGAGACATCACTGAAATGTTTCTCATGATCTTAAAAGCCTTTTAATCTGAAGGTTTATGATTTAAAAGTTTGAAATTGCTATTGTAGACCAAAATATAACTGCTTTCTAATGAAAGAAATGAATAACATTTTATTTACCAAAAAATAAATAAATTTGAATGGATGACTTGAAGCAAAATATTCCAAAGAGTAGCCATTAAGTGTCCAGCGTATGTGGGAACTCCTTTAATACTGTTTAAAAGCATCTCGGAAATCGGCCGAGAAAATGCCAAGAATGCATTTCTGGAAATTCTAGGCAAAAAGAGGGTCTTCTTTGAAGATGATAAAATATTACATTATTTTGGATTTTTTTTTTTTTTTTTATCACAACATAATTCCCAAAGTTCCATTTGTGTTCTTCCAGAGTTTTGTTGCCTTTTATTATTATTCTTAAATGTGGAAAAAATAAAGAAGGGGTGTGTCTAAACTTTTGATGGGTAATGTATATATCAAATGAATAATCAGCTGTTTCCTTGTCAGTTGCTAGTGTGGACATGAGGCATATAATCTGTAATATTTTGCATTTCTTTCTCTTCAGCTCCATACCTGGCAGCCCAGTCTTTAGACAGCTCCTTGCTCTCTCAGCGGAACCCTTCGTCCTCCTCCTCCTCCTCAACAGTTTCACAACCTGCCAGCTCCAGCAGCACCTCCACAGGCCCTCAGAACACCGCCACTGCCACCAGCAGCACCGCAGCTCCCACCTCTGCCACCTCCTCAAACTCTCAGGGTTTGGGAGGCTTAGGATCTAATAAGCCTAGTTCACTCCCTCCCTTTGGCGCACAAGGAATTCAGCATGCTGGAGCCCAGAATTCGGGCACTATAGGGGATGGCATATCAGCCATCAGCCAGCCGCAGCCTCCTCCTGAGCCCCCTGAGAGGTACACTGTTCTCATAAAACATTGCTGCTTAAGAGGTATATCAATCTCTGAGCCTCCAGTTGATATGAGCATTGCCTTTTTTTTCACAGCACTATGGAGAGGGACAAAGTGGGAGTGCCAACAGATGGAGACTCCCATGCGGTCAGCTACCCTCCTGCTATAGTGGTCTACATAGTGGACCCGTTTAGCTATGAGGAGACGAGCAGAGGCTGCAACTCTAGTGTGTGGAGTCTGGGACTCCTCTACTGCTATATGGAGATGCTGCAGTTTTTGCCTCCTCATATACGGAATGCCGTGTCTGTACAAGTGAGTTGAATGTGTTCGTCTGTGTGTTGTGTTTTTTTTTTATTATTATTATTTTTTTTTTTTAATTTTATAAATACATTTTGTAACTAACTATTATTTAACGCTAAAATTGATGTGCTGTTATTGTGATGCAGGTGGTTCCCTGTAAGTATCTGCTGCAGCCGGTACGGAGTGAGGAGAGGCATATGTATGCCCAGCATTTGAAGTCCTTGGCTTTCTCTGTGTACACACAGTGCAGGAGGCCTCTCCCAAACTCCACAAATGTCAAAACACTAACAGGTTTTGGCCCTGGACTTGCCATAGACACTGCATTACAGAGTTCTGAGGTACGTTGCTTCTGATTTCCTAGCACAACAGATTTCTAGCTTGGCTGCGTACAGATTTAGAGATATTATTTACAGTGCTAACAGGGTATTTTATATTTATTTGTATTCTGTAGGCAAGATTGAACTAGCTATTATTAGGGTTGCATATATACAGTGCCTTGCGAAAGTATTCGGCCCCTTGAACTGTTCGACCTTTTGCCACATTTCAGGCCTCAAACATAAAGATATAAAACTGTAATTCTTTGTGAAGACTCAACAACAGGTGGGACACAATCATGAAGTGGAACAAAATTTTTTGGATATTTCAGACTTTTTCAACAAATAAAAAATTGGGTGAGCAAAATTATTCAGCCCCCTTACTTTCAGTGCAGCAAACTCTCTCCGGACGTTCAGTGAGGATCTCTGAATGATCCAATGTTGACCTAAATGTCTAATGTTGGTAAATAGAATCCACCTGTGTGTAATCAAGTCTCCGTATAAATGCACCTGCTC
>JAFFST010044722.1:83856-101588 GCA_022414735.1 Noturus placidus | reverse complement strand
TGATGGCTACACTAACTATTGCTGGTTGTATAAATATTATAAAACCCAACAACAGGCATAAGACTCAAGGGCAATATTACCTATGATCTTTAATACAACGGTGAATCTCCTGTAAAAATACTATGAGTTTTTAAAAGTTTTTAAAATATATAAAAACCTTAGATCTCTTAACAGGATTACCCATACCTGTGACGTTCCAACTAATAAATCTTAAGAGGCGTGCCTGTCCTAGATGTGCTGAGATTAATATTACTACTAACCCTCTAATAAAGTAAACCATAGGGATATAAATAGTCAATTAGAGCCGGAGTGATTTCCCCTCCCCCCCAAAAACCCTTAAACATAAAAACACACAAAGTCTCCATAACCCAAAGGAGACAGCAGTGTATCCCTCTATAACCAAAAGTTGTCCACAATAAGACAACTTCTCGGAAGGAACGCTGAACTAACCAACCCTTACCAAAACAAAAGATTACAGTAAGAGAAAAATCCCCTACTGACTTCAAATCTGATCAACAGTCTGCGCACAATAACAGATATAATGTCCTTAACTTTAACTTAAAAAAAATAAAAATTAAAAAATAAAAAGAACACGCCGCTGTGCAGGTGATACAGTTCATCCTAATAGCAAGAGTTTCACATAGTCTCCTGCTTCCTCTACTGAAATAAAGTCCTTCTGGACACCGTTATGTATAATGCGAAGCCGAGCTGGGTGAAGTATTCCATACCGAGCTCCCTCAACATCACGAAGTTGACGCCGAACCTCATTAAATGCAGCTCGAGCCCGAGCTATATTAGGTGTATAGTCAGGGAAAACGGAGATAATCAAATCCTTCACTTTAATTCGCTGGCGCGCTCTCACACGGCGTAAAATATCAACACTGTCACTGTGGTGGTGGAATCTGCACACAATTGCTCGTGGTCGTTCACCAGGCTTGGGCTTCGGCTGAAGGGTCCGGTGGGACCGATCCAAAACCGGCTCCTTCTCCAGACCAAACGCCTCTTTTAACAAGGCCGCTACAGCAGCAGTTGAACATGTATCAGAACCTTCTGGAACTCCCATTATTCGAACTTTATTGCGCCGTGATTTCGTCTCCAAATCCTCACATTTATTCTGTAATTGAGTCACGGTCGCCGTGAGAGACTCGATGGTAGATTTCATGTGTGCTATGTCATGTGTAAGCTCGTGCTCCATTTCCCAATCGTACCTTTTTAGCGCTGATATGGTAGCCTCGGTAGCAACTTTATCATTAACCTGCTGTGTTTTCACAGCATTCAGGTCAAGCTGGATAAGTAGACCCCGCATCCTTGAGAATCCCCTGGAGCTCCGTATTAAAAATATCAGCGATATCCTTCCTCAATGAAGCCAACAGCTCAAGCTTGAGTGCAGCGAGATTAAAGTCACCGCTTGGCAACACGGATTCAGGGGAAGAGGAGGACACTCTCACGGCGCGCGCACTTGTCCTCAGTCGTGTTTGAATGCCACCTCGGGTTTTTGTATTCTTTCCAGACATTTTAACGTACCAAAAATTTTTAATTATAACCAAAGATAAGGAGTAAAATAAGTTAAAGTATATTATATGACCAAAAAGCGCAAATTAATTAAATTTTTTATCGAAATCAGCAGGAGCCTCCAGCTTCGTGTCCTACTCCATTCGAACCCGAATTCGAATCCTCTACACAGGCTAATTATAATCTCATCTATGAACAAATTAATGATATTTTCATAGTACCGTGTTATTAAATGAATTTGGTAAATCTAGCCATTGGTAGTCCCCTGAATGGGCCAAAAGTTTACAAACATGGTCACTTCAGCAGAGGCCGAATGCCGTGCATCCTTCCAAATGAGAAACAGTTTTCCATGCTAGGAAGATGCTGCTACAGCATTTGATTGTACCTTTTTGATCAATATCCAATGATGTCTGTATTCATTTTCCTAATGAATCTCTTTGTATCCCTGGTAAGCTGTGTATTAGGCAGCTGAGATAAATGTTTTGCTTCTGCTTGTTGTTTAGGTTTGTGCTGGAGCAGTACAATGCCCTCTCCTGGCTAACCTGTGACCCTGCCACGCAAGATCGCCGCTCTTGTCTCCCCGTGCACTTTGTGGTGCTTAACCAGATGTACAACTTCATCATGAATGTGCTATAAAATCAGCACTGCTACCACAGACCGTAGCACACTTCACACAGTCAGTCTGGGCACTTGGGAAGTGCAGTAGTACACTAGCATTGCCAAGAGTCCATCTCAAAAACAACTGGAGCTAAAGGGACTTAGTCTACTGAAATGTTCTTTTTACTGACCTGATATTTTGGTTTGGGTAAGATCTTCTGCAAATGAAATGCCTGCATATATCTTATTTATTGTACGTTTTTAAATGTGTAATTTCTTAATCTTTTTATATATATATATATATATATATATATATATATATATATATATCTGAAGGTACAAATAGCCTTCCTATCAAATTAAAAATGCTCTAATATGTATGTAATTGTCTTAATTGCAAGGCAAGAACTGACAAGTGTAATTGCAGTAGGTTGCATTTAGAGAAGTATTTTCTGAGAGTGGACAGACAATTTTTATTGCCATGATGTACAAATGAAGTATGCTGAAGCTTGTTCTTAGCCTTGTGTGGTGGAAACTGCAGGATAGGCTATAGTTGCAGAATACCTGTACAGCGATTTAATGTGTTCAAATAAGAGAACAAGAGATACATTGTCAAATTATATATTTTATATCAGATTTAGAGAATTGTGTGTGTAAATATCTATATAAAATGTGTACATACAATCTTGTGCCGCTATGAATGGTGCAGCCAATTTTAGGAATAAAGTGTGTCAACATGAAAATTATATCGTCTTTTTTTAGTCTATATGATGTTCATGATATTATTTTATTCTTTGTAGATCTTTTTGAGTAGATGTTGCAGAATGACTGTTCTTTACCATCAGACTTATTTCTAACGTAGGTGAAATTTTTCTTCTTATTCCTCCTATAAATTCTTTCTATCATATATTATTGTTAGCGAGCCCTGGTTGCACGGTAAAAGCCAGGAAACGGATCCTTCTTGTTCATTGTTCTGCACAAGCCTTTACAGTGTAGTGCTTCAGGAGTAATTATGAATAACGGTGTTTCGAAGTCTGCACTTAACTCATTCACACCCCTGTAAAATGATGTCCTGGGCATTGAAGCTTTTTTTATTAAGCAGCTGTTATCGCCATCATGAGTTATCTCATTCTCTGATGACAAGAGCTGCAGTGAGTCCATAACTGGAGTAATGTGACTCTGCCTGGAGCTCCATTATTGCTCTCCATTATGATGCCTGAGCCATTGAATCTCTTGATGCATTTCCTTTTACTGATATACTGCATATGGCCCTTTTATAGCTCTCTGTGGGTTACTACCAGCATAAGCCCACCAAGCCTTGTAGTTTGTGCCTTGCTTATGTAGCGAGTGTAGAAATTTGGTGTTGAACTACAGTTGCAATCAAAATAGTTCAACCGCCATTGAAAATCAGGTTTATTGTCATAATGTACAGACTTTCAGCTGTTTGCAATGAGCAAATCAAACAAGAGCTATTGAAATAGTTCAATGCAACGAATGCTTCAAGTGGTTTCCCCAAAATTCAACTGAATATGTAAGTTATAATGATTTCTCCAGTTTCAAAATTATTCAACACTTTTTGGAAAGCATCTTTAGAACTTCTTAGAGCACCCGGTTGTTATGACCTGCTGCAAATGAGATGCAGAGCCAGACACCAGCTTCTGGCAGCATTCCTGAGGAATCTTAGCCCATTCCTCATGAGCAATGGCCTCTAGTTCAGTAATATTCTTGGGTTTGCATGCTGCAACTGCCTTCAAATCCCAGCAGAGATTTTCTATGATTTTCAAGTCAGGTGACTGTGATGGCCCTGTAGAATCTTCCAGGACGATTTCTGCAACCAAGCCTTGGTGGAATATGAGCTATGCTTGGGATAATTGTTCTGTTGGAAGGTCTAATGACGCCCAAGCTTCAGCTCCCTCACAGACGGCATGACGTTTTCTCTGAGGATTTCCTGATATGTCAATGAATCTATCTTGCCTTCCACATGCTGCAGGTATCCAGTGTCAGAGGATGCAAAGCAGCCCCAGAGCATCACAGAGCCACCACCATGCATGACTGTGGACAGAGTGTTCTTTCTTCGTTCTTCTTCCTCCAGACATACCGCTGATCCATCATGCCAGAAAGTTCCAGTTTTGTTTCATCGCTCCACAGAACAGAATCTCTCAACTTTTGTGGCTTATTTGTATGATTTTGAGCTGACTTTTCTCGTTCTTTCGGGTCAGTTGTGGTTTACATCTTGGTAGTTCTGGCATGGAAACCTGTTTTGTTTAGTACACATCATACTGTGCTCAGTGAAACTATTATGCTTCTTGCTGCAGGTCTTTTGCAGTCACTCGAGGGTTTTTCCACAACCTGCCTTCTCAGAAATAATTTATAATAATTTATCAATTCGTATAGCGCTTTTTACAATGGACATTGTCTCAAAGCAGCTTTACAGAAATATCATTTTTACATTTACAAGCGACTTAGTAATGAGAGCACATTCACACACCAATGGTAGCAGAGCTTCCATGCAAGGTGCTAGTTTGCCATTGGGGGCAACTTAGGGTTCAGTGTCCTGTCCAAGGACACTTCGGGATGGGATCACCCGGGCCGGGATTCGAACCGCCAACCCCACGGTTAGTGGATTAGTGGACAACCCGCTCTACCGACTGAGCCACAGCTGCCCTATTAAAATAAGACACAGACATAGTGTATCCACAGAAATCTGGTTGAAACCATTGATGTTTTATTTTTTTCTGTCCTGTCCAGGTATTTCATGTATTTTCTGCACTGAGCAAGTTCAGGTATTTCATGTGTTCCAGCTCAAGCACACCTAGTGCAAATAATGAAACCCTTGATTAGTTGCATCAGGTGTGCTTGAGAGAACACCTGTTTTGCATGTTTGTGCTGTTGTGAGGGATTCTATTCATTGGGTTGAACAATTTTGAAACTGGAGATGTCATAAGTTCTATTTTCAGTTGAACTTGAGGAAACCGCTTTAAGAATTCATTGTGTTGAACTATTTCAATTGTTTTTGTTTGTTTGATTTGTTTATTGCAAACACCTGAAAGTTTGTACATTTTGACAGTAAACCTGATTTGCAATGGGGTTGAATAATGCTCAATATAGAGTCAAATCCTGTAGCTACATCCAAATCAACATACTAATTAAGGCCTGCTAAAAGGTGTGTGCTTTCAGCTAATCACTGACGAAATGGCCAAAAGTATGTGGACCCTTGACTATCATATTCATATAATCTTGTTGAACATCCTATTCCAGTGGTAGTCCCCTCTTTTGCTGCTATAACATCCTCCACTCTACTGGAAAGGCTTTCCAGTAGTTTTTAGAGTGTAACTATGGGAATTTCCCATTTAGCCACAAGGTTTTTAAAGAAATCAGACACTGTTGTCGGGTGAGGAGGCCTGGGGTGTAGTGGGGTTAAGGTCAGGGCTCTGTGCAGGTCACTTGAGATCTACCACTCCAACCTTGGCACACCATGTCTTCTTCATGCCCAGAGGCAATGTCACACTGGAACATGTTTGGGCTCAGCTGTTTAATTCCGGTTACAGCACACAATGACATTTATTTTTTAATTTTTTTACCATTGTGTTCTTTCAACTTTGTGCCCCTAGGACACCACAGACTACCTAGACCTTTTCTCTGTAGGTGGGTTACTGAGTTAGCTGCTTTGGATCGTTGATAATTTGACACACTCCTGGATTTGTTTGTTCTTTTCAATCTGTTGTCATTGGGAGTCCTCGTCACAGTTTGAATTAACAGAACAGAAGAGATCGGAAGAGTTCACAAGACTATGGATAGACTTTTTATTTATTTATTTATTTATTTATTTATTTATTTTAATAAAGTGTCAGCATGGGTGATGATATACAAATGCCTCCTACCACTCCAAGTATAATTGTATTATGACTATTCCACATATATTTTTAATACTTGAGTGTTTCTTTCTAGTATAATGAAAACATTACATTAAACATCAATATTAAAATCACTGACCTCAACCTTTTAAATGCGATAGATAGATAGATAGATAGATAGATAGATAGATCAATCGATCTATCGATTTTCAGAATTGAGGCAGACATGAAGTTGGCTTTCTAAAATTAGAACGCCGTTGTCTGAATGACACATTTCTACCCCCTATGTCACAGGTTTCAACCCCTGGTCCTAGAGTACAGCATTTAGCAGTTGCCCTTATCACGGGTCACGGGGAAACCTGGACAGGGTGCCAATCCATCGCAGGCCACAATCATGTACACATTGACACACTACAGAAACTTCAGACATGCCAACCAGTCTATCATGCATGTCTTTGGACTGGGGAGGAAACCCCCGCAGCACGAGGAGAACATACAACCTCCACACACACTGTGGGAATTGAACCCCCAACCCTGGAGGTATGAGGCGAATGTGCTAACCACGTGCACCCTGAGCAACTTACAATTATATAATTTATTCAACTGAGCGGATGAGGGTTAAGGGACTTGATCAAGGGCCCAACAGTAGCAGCTTGGCAGTGCGGGGATTTGAACAGCAACCTTCTGATTAGAAGTCCAACACTTTAGCCGCTCAGCTATCACTTCCCAGAGTATATGCCTTTAGTGTTTCCTGCTCTAACACACCCACCTCAACTGTTAATTATCTTATTAATTGCATGAGCTATGTTAGAGAATGAAAAACATTTACGTGTTGGAGAGGGTGTATTCCAGGACCTGGGGTTGGGAATCTCTGCACGAAGTAATGCACTGAGCTATATCCCTGTTCCTGAAGACTTGAGCTCCAACCATAATTGTGCCCACCTTATCATTGCCTTAATAAGTTCTTGATCAACTAAAACAGGTGTTCGATTGTGGTTGGAGATGAAACCTGCAGGAAGGTCAAGTAGATCTCGATTTTGCAGTGTAGGAAGAGGGTTGGTGACCACTGGACTATATCTAGCAGTGGTTGGTGACAGCAGATGGCGCTCTTGTGCCTGCTTTACATTTCTATTTTATTTACCAGTAACCTTCTGTTGAAAAGGAAAATGTCTTCGTTTAAAAAATAATAATAAAATAAATTGAACGTACCTTAGAAATCAAACCATGCACATGTGTGTAGCGATGAGAATAGAGATATAACACATTCATTTGCTTATTGATTATATAGGCTAATGAAATTCCTAATTCTCTGAATAGTGTCAGTGTGTTTTTCGTTACTCGGCTAGTTGAGAGCAGCATTTTCAGACATCAGCCCTCTGACAGCTGAGCAGACCCGAGAGAGAGCAGTCCATCGACCGCACGTCACTCAAACCTCCGGCCCGCTGCTCGCGCAGAAACTCGTTAGGCCTTTAATAGGCGGGTTCATGGCCTTGGCTCCGACCCCAGGGGAATATTACCTTTGGCTTCTCGCCGTGCCGACGGCTTGGAGAATGGACTGATAGAGGAGAAGGAGTAATCCGACTCCTATAATTGCCTGTCTGGGCTGACATTTGTAGTTAGTGGAGAAGGGAGGGCCTCCCGGACCGCAGGGATAACAAAATCATTATCTGCACGTAATGCTACTCTGCTACAGGGATGTGTCTAGTAATTTAACGTTGAGGGGAAAAAAGAAGAAAATGTGACGCTAATGGATTATGTCGCACAGAAGCATCTGGCTCCCTGCAGTCCACAGCCTGTAGTCTATTCAGCCTCTTTATCAGTCTCTTATGAATGGATCTGATTGAGGGACTAATTTATCTCAGCCGAACCCTTCGCTTCTAAAGAAACATTCTGATGCCCTATGAAATATAACCCGCTCTCCTTTTCCTGATTATCTGGAGAGGAAGAGGAAAGAGGGGGGAAAGCTTATTCTTCACCCTTAAACCATTGACTTAACATCTGGGTCGGTATTCATCAATCATAAGCGACCTCTGAATGGCCACGGCCTCTCTCTCTCTCTCTCTCTCTCATTCTCTCTCTCTCTCTCTCTCTCACTCTCTCTCTCTCTCTCTCTCTCTCTCTCTCTCTCTCTCTCTCATTCTCTCTCTCTCTCTCTCTCTCTCTCTCTCTCTCTCTCTTCTCTCTCTCTCTCTCTCTCTCTCTCTCTCTCACTCTCATTCTCTCTCTCACTCTCATTCTCTCTCTCTCACTCTCATTCTCTCTCTCTCTCTCACTCTCGTTCTCTCTCTCTCAGTCTCTCTCACTCTCATTCTCTCTCTCTCACTCTCATGCTCTCTCTCTCACACACACACACTCTCATTCTCTCTCTCTCACACACTCTCATTCTCTCTCTCACTCTCATTCTCTCTCTCTCACTCTCGTTCTCTCTCTCTCTCACTCTCGTTCTCTCTCTCACTCACTCTCATTCTCTCTCTCTCACTCTCATTCTCTCTCTCACTCTCGTTCTCTCTCTCTCTCACTCACTCTCATTCTCTCTCTCTCACTCTCTCTCTCTCTCATGCTCTCTCTCTCTCTCTCATGCTCTTTCTCTCACTCTCATTCTCTCTCTCACTCTTATTCTCTCACTCTCTTTCTCTCTCTCTCTTTCTCTCTCTCTCTCACTCTCTGTCTCACTCTCATTCTCTCTCTCTCTCACACTCTCATTCTCTCTCTCTCACTCTCATTCTCTTTCTCTCTTTCTCTCTCTCTATCTCTCTCCTCTCTCTTTCTCACTCACCCTCTTTCTCTTTCTTTCTCTCTTTTTTCTCATTCTCTCTCTTTCTCTCGCTCTCTCTCTCCCACTCTCACTCTCTCTCTCTCTCTCTCTCTCTCTCTCTCTCTCTCATGTTACAAGCCCCCGCGCGACCTAGCGTTAAGTGGCTCAGGAAATTGCTCTGACTCCCCCACATCAGTCAGCATATAATGGCGGCATCGTGTTGCCGGCGGAAAAAAAAATGAATGGCA
Organism: Noturus placidus; assembly: GCA_022414735.1. Classification (NCBI taxonomy): domain Eukaryota; kingdom Metazoa; phylum Chordata; class Actinopteri; order Siluriformes; family Ictaluridae; genus Noturus; species Noturus placidus. The sequence continues at coordinate 92,622 of JAFFST010044722.1, read as the reverse complement.
ATAAAAAGGGGAGATGATAGCTGTCGAGGGTGAAGAGGGAAGTGGAGTTTTATTGAGCTTGGCTGCCTCTGGGTGGATGTGACCTGGCACGCTTCAGGCAGAAATGTGCTTTGAGCTGATAGATTAGGACAAAATGGCTGCAAAGCAGAGGCGCGGGAATTTAATGAATCGCCTACAAATTTTGTTCGCAGTGGGGGAGACGTGGACTCAACAGTCATGGCTGTTTACAGGAGAGGATTAGACAACGTTTTTAATCACGTCTGGTTTCAGTGGCTTGTCCTGAAAGTCGACGAGCATTTCCCTGAAAGAAAATGGCCTACTTTCAAGACTGAATTGATTTCAGGTCGAATCTTGATGCAGACTAAAAAAGAGAGAGACATGAACCTTTAGATATAGGGCTTATTCTCAATCTTATCTCCATGTTTGAGTCCTATCCTTAAAATGAAAACAAACAAACAAAAAAATCCACCTTGAACAACTTTTTTTAAGTTAAACCTCTTTAATCGACACACAGGTCTATTTTCACTTTGGTAAACAGTTTCCCATACAGTGCTGTCAGTGGTATTTAGCCTTTGCTTAACCTCTATCTGAAGTGACCGCTGCAGCAGCACTTTAGTGCTTTAGTCCCATCGTTTTCAAACTACTGTTCAGGGATGTCCAAACCCTTGTCCATGCTTTCTTTATATTCTTACCATCTTCAAATCACATCATTGAAGTTATTAGGTTATATTTATTATTAGATTCTGATTAGTATTAGTCTGTTTGAATATAATAATCTGTAGGACTATAAATAATGTCCATCTGAATTTACAGGGTGTCTGAAAAGTCTCTCCATACATCGCGGAAACGAACAATTTTAGCAGAATGTCTTTCCAAATATTTGTGCTTATATATTTTTTCAGATAGGCTTGAAGAACGTATATGAAATTATTCTCATGGCTGGTTCAGAAAGCTGGGATACACAGTACCGTATAGGCTATATGAAGACCTTTGGGAGACCCTGTAATGACAAATTTAATGAAACAATAATGCGTTATGTGAGTGAACATTTTAAAAGCTCTATGAGTCCAATCAGTAGCCAAAGTATTACTGTTCACATTTCTTTAATAAGGTTAAAAATTTAATAGTCCGTAGATTTCTTTTTCACCATAGTTAAAGGGGTCCTTGGCTGCAAAATTTTGCCAATCCTTACTGTATGCTGTAATGCTATGTAATGCTACTGAAACAGGCCAGGCTCTAAATCCTCAAATTCAGTGCTAAAACCATCATTAAGGCAATCATAGTTATCAGGCGCGTTCTGGCCATTGGGAAGTTTGGGAATTTTTAATAATTCTAATCATAAACGCAGGCTATTAATTCAAATTAGGTGTCAGGTGGTCATTGCATTAATTCAACTTTGAATTTTACATATTCACTTAATACAAACAATACAAATTAACAGATTTTTAAAATTATTATTAATAATTTGTTGATCAAGAAACATGTTGTGTCAGTTTGAGTGTGGAGTATCAAATTGTGGCCGCTTGAGAGCAAATTCCCAGGCTGCTTTTTGTTGCCAGTCTGCCTCTGGTGGTTGTCATCTCATAAATCAGTTAAGTGGAGAATCTGCCATAACTCCTGGATTGTATAGTTACATTGCATTGTAACTGCATTGAATTCTGGAAATTTCTCTTTTTTCATTTCTGTGTTGGATTTCTCCTTTATATGACACTGAATGTCAATTTTGGTTTTTGAAGATAACAGCAAATCCTTACGTTTATCCCTAATGTATTTTCATTAAAACTAATTGTAACTACCCAAGCAATGTCCACCTGTGACAGCAGAGTGACACACAACCATTAACTTCTCACAGCAATCCCATAAACACAGCACCAATTAACAAATTAGCACCAGAATCACTGCATATTTCAATATAAACATATATAACGTGTTTCAGGTTGGAGTTTCCCTTTTACATACAGCTTGGTAACTATGCTGCAGAGCTCTGAATACTTAAAGAATGCTGCAGTGTTTCCGAAACATCAATCTGTGTGTGGCAGGAAGGCATCAGAGGTAGGAAAGTGCATACACCTCAGCTTCATACTTTATCATGCTTCATAATGTAGCTACCTGTCAGATGAATTCAGGTAGATGGAGTAGAATATACTAAAAATGTATTAATCATACTGGGTTGAGGTAATTGTTTAAGTAGTTTAAAAAAGAGCTGAAATTCATTAACTGGCATTGAAAAGGAACTGCAATGATAATGTTGACAGATCATATTTTATTAGCTATTTCCAGAGGGAGAGGGGGAAAACACAACCTTCCGGTAAATTGGAACGATTACAGTCAGAGTAACGATTTTTATCAGGAGCAGCGTTATCTGATATTCTTTTGCATCAGCAGAACCTTTGAAAATGTCTCTCATATTCACTTGTAGTTGAATACACAAAACCTTAATTGGGTTATCAAAGGTCAGGTTTGGAGGTTTGTAATATGCATTGGTGTCATTTGTAAGCTAGTTCGCACTGTGTCTGTAATGTGTGTGTGTGTGTGTGTGTGTGTGTGTGTGTGTGTGTGTGTGTATACCATGTGCCAGCTGTTTGGTGGCCCACGAGCGGTGGGTGGGCAGAGGACCCCATTAACCCAGCTTGAACTGGGCTCAGTTTTGCAGATTAAGCAGGTCAGAAAGAGTGGAATTAGCTTCTCCTGGAGAACATCTGATCACAAAGCCTCATCCAATTACAGACTTATGTCCCAGCAAATAAGATCCACGAGTAAATGGACACCGAGTTCTCTCAGCCAACAGGAGCCACTGGATAAGGGCCTGGTAATTAAATTTTGATGCCAATTAACAGGTAATAATAATGCATAATTAATCAAAACAGATCATGTATAATTTGTATTGTGACGAGGCTGCTCATCATTAATGCCAAGTCTGAAAAAGCAAAATAGACAGGACTGGTAGGTGAGCATTATGGCTATAATGAGTAAGCCTGTAAGTATGATTACTGTTCATTAGTCTCAAGCTCATAACACAGATGATCATATAGGCTATGGAACCATTTTTTTATACTCTGATGTGCTTGTTTGGTTTGAATGGTACTCAGCTAATAAATGGATGATGTGTCATATTTTAATGAGCACCATCTGGACTTGAATTGAGCACGAGAGAAGTGTTGATCCCAGATACGGTTTCTCATTGTCCATACTAAACAGTTTGAGGGGGTTCTTTCTTTTTTTTTCTTCCAGAAACTGAAGTAAAATGTATCCAGAAAAAATACTTTCAGCCTAAAAACTCCTTGAAAGAGGATTTATCAGGGGTTCTTCACACAGTTAAAGATTTGTGCTTTCTAAATTGGTTTTGCAAAAAGCAAAACCTCCATTGTAGGGTTATCCATAGAACCCATGAGGAACATGGTGAAGAATACATTAAGGTTATTGATTTAAGTGTGTACTTGTGAGTTTACTTGTAATAAAGTCCTGTTGTATTTTGGTACCTCCATTAAGCTCTTAGTAATAATTTGGAAATATACTTGTATTATAACTAATAACAATAAAGTTGTAACTGAATATGTGATCACGTTACCTGATTAAAACAGAAAATTAAACACACAGATTACAAGTATTTTTAGGCAATATTTCTGTACAGAATTACAAGGTTATAAACAGCAACTTACCTTGCTTTTAAACAAGATAAAATGTGAATAAACATTATTAAACCTCAGCACAGCTGATTTCACAAAGGTGATTGGTCAGGTGTTGATTCATTTTCTTTAACAGCAGCTCTGCCTATAGTGCTTGCTGGGAGGTAAATCACAGGTTTATATTAATTCTCTCATTCTAGTACATTCTAATTTTTGTAGTAACAGCTCATTCAAAGGCACGTATGGCATGTCCATCCATCCATCCATCTTCTACCATTACTCCTTTTCAGGGTCATGGGGAACCTGGAGCCTATCCCAGGGGGCATCGGGCACAAGGTGGGGTACACCCTGGACAGGGTTCCAGTCCATCTCAGGGCACAATCACATACACACACACACACACACACACACACACACACACACACATTCATACACTACAGACACTTTAGACACGCCAATCAGCCTACCATGCATGTCTTTGGACTGGTGGAGGAAACTGGAGTACCTGGAGGAAACCCCTGACGCACAGGGAGAACATGCAAACTCCGCACACACGGCCCCGGCAGGGCTCGAACCCCGGACCCTGAAAGTGTGAGGCGAATCTGCTAACCACTAAGCCTGAATTGACATGATGAATTTATAGAAGGAGTCTCTGGTGTCAGTGCTTCACACGACGACCCTGTGGAGTAGTTTCCTATAACAGTACACCACTTCATGTTTTATTCCTTACATAATAAGCAGTTAGTATGAACAGGTTCATCTGTCAGGATCACATCCACATTTCAAGCTTCTACCTTCACATATCAAGTTCAAATGCAGTTTCTGTTTCTGGAATCAGAATAGTTAAGTGTTTCAGATTATTTATTGCAATTTTAACTGAATAAGATCCTAAAAGTGTGGATGTGACATTGAGATGTTTAAAAATGTCGAGTAATCAAGTCCATATTTTGTATAAATCTGGTAATCAAACGGTCTGCTGCTTTTCTGTAATTGGACTGAATGTTTTTTAGTAGCCTGTGACACAGCTTGTGTGGGCCTAATTTGTCCTGTCTCATCTCTGAACAGCTTGAGCTTCAGTGTTATCTTAGACATTTCCCTCCTCCGCTTCTATCCGCCCACCACGTTCCTTCAAATACAGCTGACAGGCTAACCAGAGCAACCTCAGTGATCTCCTTTGATGTCGACTCCTTGGAGAGATGTGAAATGGGGGAAAAAAGACGCTCGCGCCAAAGCACCCCTGATAAGGACCTAATCAGCTGCCGTGGCGCCTTCCATTTAGCGCACCCTGTGAAAAAAAATCATCTGTCACCGAGCTAGCATGCCGCTCGTGTCATACTCCATATTCTCCTGTCGAACGGCTAATTTCTCACGTGGCGTAGAATTTATCTTCCTGCTGAAGCTGTCCTGACAGGTTTGTTATCGGTTGGCCTGCTTGCCGAACCCTGGGGAGATGAGGCGTAGCTATTAGTCGACGGGAATCGGAGTGCGTAAATGTCAAGTAAGCTGTCATTGCTATGAGGGAAGCCAAGAGACTGTGTTAAAGGCTGACATATTCAGTGTGGTAAACACCGAGGCGAATCTCACCTGTCACAAGCCATTTGTAATATTCCATTCTGGTTGTTGGTGAAAGCAAGAGGAGAGGGAGATAATAGCTTGTTATGGGCCATTCCTCATGAAGGATGTGCAATGCTCTTATGAAATCCCACTGTCGTCAGTAAAATGAGAAGAAGAAAAAACGATTTGTAAGTTGGTTTTTGTAAGTTGGTTAGGCCTTCTTTTATGATGTTACTCCAGTATCACAATGCTGCTGAGTGCAGAGAGCCATGCCAACATCTGCTTGTCTACGTATATATTCTGTTTTTCCCATATGCTGATACCTAATGTTTTGAGTTGACCTCATCACTTGCTCACTTGGTGAGTTCATAAACCCTTTGTTTCCACTTCAGTGAGTAGAAGAAACTCTTGCCATCTGCCTCAGAGCTAATGGATGACCCTTCAGGGCTTCTTGTCTTGGCCTCTGCTGGACTGCTGGTCTCCGATGGACAGTGAGACAGTGAGAGCAGGGTTAATTGCTTTTCACAACACAGGCTCATCAAAATGATTGTAAGTAAGGTCCTACTGGACCAGCTGACCATCACATTTGACAAGAGCATTGAAGAATGATCAGCGGCTTTAGTGAAGTGTCCAACACAAATGTAGCTATCTTCCCATTCAGGAACTGATTCCAGTAATTGAGAGAGATACATTTAGTGTTATCCCAAGGGGAAAGTACACATTTCTTTATTCCTCATTCAGAGCTTGTCAAAGCAACAATAGACAGACATTGCCACTATGGTTAGATGAAAAACGAAGAGATTTACAATTATGTAAATGTCAGTGTTTTTATTCTCTGCAGTGACGTGCAGTGCTGGATGTCAACACCATCTGAGTGGAAGGAGTAATGGAACTGACTATTCAGGGTCCCTGGGGTGGAGCATCAAAAAGCCTAGACTGGATTCTTTGTTTTGAGCTTCAGTTTGATGTTTCTAGAACATTAGAATAATAACTAAACTCAAATTGGAAGAGAAATTTGATGGAACTGAACTTTACATCAATAAAATATATTGGAGGTCCTCTGGAGCCTTGTCTCTGTTATCAAAGATACAAATGATTTAATCTACACCACGGATACAGTATAGTAATCCTTTAAACACAGGTAATCATGGCTGTCTCAGGACACAGTTATGTCCGTTGTTAAGAAAATAAAGCTGGAAGAAGGAAGCTTGGGGGGAAAAACAATTTGTAAGATTCTTTCTGAAACCACCCCTTCCTCAGTTTTTTTTTTTTTTTTTTTTTTTGAGAAGACATCCCTCAGAGTAGCTCCATATGCAGGCCCAGAGTTTTGTGCTATGCTGTTGCTGAGTGCTGAGAGTCTTCTTCAACGCAACGTGTCTGAGTGCAACTATAGCGCTGACAGATGGTAAGCATCCCAAGGACGTTGGCAACGCCAAGCCTCCTACAGAGCTATCACAGAACACAATTTGTTTCGCCGTGACTGTGTGCCAAGGTGTCCTCAGCGGTGGGCCAGCTCTGCTCTGTTCTCTCTCATAAGCATGCAGGAGCAGAGCATAGAGAGGTGCAATCTCACCAGGCAAAGAGCCTGTTTGGCGAGAAGCTCCAGGCTAGCAATCAAGGCGTAAGCCAACACACATATTGACAGCATTTCTAATGCATTCCTGATTATGCAGCTTCTTCCTTCACAGTTTGATGGAAAAAGTATTTTGGCCGAGACAGTTTTTGGCATCTTTATAGGCTCCAACTAAAAAAGAAATGAGGCTAGTGCCAAGTTGACTATCTTTTCTATGCTACACACTGAGAGTTCTTGCCCAGGTTTTCAGCGAAAATTACCACTCCACATGCTGACAAGGACAGTTACAGTTCTGCGTTACAGATAGCTGCTCCATATTGGCATCCCAAGCTGCTCTGCTTCTTTCCGGTCGGAATGGCAGAGGGCGTTGGTGGCCACATCCCGATCTGTCTCCATAATGTATGAGCTGCTGGAGAGGCTCATCATTAGGCTCCGGCGGTGTGTCTCGGCCAGGCTGGAGACGGCTCCTGGACAGAGCTGTAAATTGGATGGGCTGCCCCTGCTGAGCTGAGCGGCAGAGTCAGTGCTGTGCGAATTAGGGAGCTGTGCGAATTGGCGCTGCTGTCAATTATAGAGCTGGCACGGCACTGCCACGGAAAACGCACCCGCTCCACCGTGGCTGTCATTACCAGTACTGGCAGACTCCCAGCCCTTTGTCATATGCGCACAGTCAGGGCGCCTCCGTCTGCTCACCATGCCGGGCATTGGGGAAGGTGGGGGTAAATGGACCTTGAAATTGATATTGGGCGGGAGGACTCACAAGCTCTTTTATTCCCCCCATCCACCCACCTACCCCAAAATCCACAGGCGAAATGCAGAACTAATTTCCAAAGGATTTTTTGTTATTTCACATATATCAGCCTGTTATTACCATAAATTGCATGCTAAAATGAATGCACAGGTTTTTGTACTTGTAAGCTCTATCATTGGTGCATTAAATATAGCACTGAAGTTTGCATAATTCATTGAACAGAAAGAGGATGAATTTATAAGTTCAAGGTCATTCATAAGAACTGGGTGAAGTCGATCATTTCTCATGTATTAACATTACTTAAACCTTACCAGGCCAAAACTTGGAACACCTTCAAGATCGAGATGGTAAACCTACTGAAATGTACAGTGATGTATGGTGATGTCTACTCCTATCTGATCAAATCCATTTTGTGTGTGTGTGTCTGTGTGTGTGTGTGTGTGTGTGTGTGACAGGCTTCAGTTCACAGCCTATGTGTGCTGCCAACTGACAGAGGGTAAGAAAGAGCTTTCCCAGTCTGTCGGTTCATGATTTCTCCCCTGTGTTTTCATCGACAGTACACCAGAGGCCATTGTCACAGATGACACATCACCATTTGCATGATTTTGTTTTTTTTCTAGGGCTATTTGAATGTACTTGGACCGTAATTTGTTCTTGGCTGATAATATGACCCTTAGCGAAGCAAGATCATGGGGCGACTGAAGTGATATTTTCTGTTAATGACGGTCATAGATCATTTTTGACGGCAAGGGTTTAGAGGCTAGCACATCGCCGTGGCCTCCTCAGGGACTCAGCTGCCATAAAGCAGCGAGACATAAGGACCCTGCGGAGAGCAGAGCAATTTCACAAGCTTATCCAGAGACCTCAGTGGCTTGAGGCTGCGCCTCTCACTGTCCTGGTGATTAATACCTCCCAAGTTCCATCATCTTTCTTCATGCTCTCCCTGGGCTGGTGCACTGCATTAGCACTGGTCTAGATGTCCTCAAGGTGGAATGCTGCAATCATTTTCAGCATATAGGGCTACTAGCAGGGGAGTGTGCTGGGATGTGAAATATGGAGAGATCAAGCCATAGCACTTTAAATCCAGAGGTGGAAAAGGAAGGGTGGGCCACCTCTATATGCCAAAGAGCAAGGGTACATGTTATCCCAGATTGAAAAGCTTAGGATGCAAAGGTGAGGGTTAACTAAAAAGCTTTATCACAGCCTGCAGCAACAGTTGCTCAATCTGCAGTTTACAGCTTCCCACTGATTGATGATCAAGC
>JAFFST010044722.1:50957-76208 GCA_022414735.1 Noturus placidus | reverse complement strand
GTATATATGTATATGTGAAATGGGATGTTTTGACTTGATGTTTGGTAATAACATGTTATAAACACATACACACACACACACACACACACAAAGCAAAAAGCCACATATGTATTACATAGTTAACATCACCTTGCACTGTTCAAAAGGAAGCAGTGTATAATCTCAATCTAATGCCTCATAATTTACTCATTTATCTCAGACATGCAGGTCATGACATGGTTTATTTGAATATAAAATCAAATAAATACACACACAAACACACACAAACACACACACACACACACACACACACACACACACACACACACATGTCTAATAATGCTGTACAACTACACAGCCCCTGTTTATTTCCCAACTAGGACAGACTATTTTGGATTTCACATTCTGTGTAACATGCATTGTATTACAATGATATGTGAACATACTAATATTTTTATTAACAAGTTTTCTCTTAAATTCTCACCATAGAATTTTACTATATATTAAGGAAAAAAACCTCTGTTTCTGAGAGTAAAGAAATCCACACAAGCTGTCAGAATGGCGTAAAATATCACATAAACCCAATTACCTGAAATGGTCATAATCTCTGCAGTCAGTATTGGCACCGATTTTCAAGTTGCACACAAGAGCCCTGTTATAACCTGAACATCCATTAATGGCAAGGTCATTTTAAGTAGTTTCTGATCATGGCAAGTTATCTTGATTCCTCTTAACCAAGGACAGAGCTTAGCTGAGATTTAAACTGTGAATAAATAGACTAGTTTACTAAGTGCAATCATTTACCCTGTTCATTTCAGGATGTTCTTTTCAGTGTAATTTATGAGGCCCTGAGACCTCACTAAAAGCTGTAAACATCGTGCTGCTTAGGATATGTGACGTGTTTTATGAAGACATTTAATACTCCCGTAGATTATGAAACAAGGCCTAGTGGTTTGACATTGCTATAATAATGTTTCTACTAGATTGGTTCTTCACTGGACAGCTCTCAAAGTACATAAAACATGTGGGTTCTTGCTCTGATTAAAGAAAAGAAAAAAAAAACTCAGGCACTAGACTTTACTCCATTTGACTTGAAACATCTGGGATCTGTAATGTTATCGTATGCCTGTGTGCTGCTGAGATACAGAAACGTTATATCTCCTATTAGCTCTGAGCAGATGGCATGGTGAGAAATCCCCAAGGACCAAGGAGAAGACTGCAAAATGCAATATCTTGTTAAGCAATTAGTGTCCTGATAACTTAAGGAAGTGTATGTGGTGAGCCAAGCGTGTGCTAGTAATCACTAAAATAATTGGATTGGAAGACAGCACCATTACCATGAATCATGTCAACATTATTGAAGGTTACAGGAACTGTGTTACTCGTGACATTTTGATAAATGCGCTTACTAAAATGCATTTAATAGACAGTCATAAGAAGTAAAGTATGACCGCTGATGTAATACATTAACGTTCACCTTGTGTTGCCTTTGCCCTTTAAGACTGTGAAAACAGAAGCACTTAAGAACGTTAAAAGATTATGGTTATATGGTCTCCAGTGTTAGTTAATGGTATTTAGGTCTTTAAATAAGTGACAGTGCTTTAGAAAAGGTGCTGTCTAGCACATATGTCAGCAGGGACCAAAGCCTGGCTTGCGACCTCAAACACCGATGGCAAGGCCTGCTGGGATTCCAGGATCAGGGGGTGACCGCCAACCTGCTGAGCCAGGACTCGAAATGAAACACTAGTAGATGTGGATACCTTCCTTTAGCAGATGACGCCTCAGAGGTGTGAGGCATTAAAGCCCATCCTTGTGACTAAAATTGGAGGCAGAACTCAACCGACTGAAAAGCGTTTTCTTTTCCATAGCTGTATCCAGTTGCATCATATGGTGCAGCTGTCTTGCGAAGCCTATGGGCCATCGTAGTTCACTTGAGTTAAAGGGCACTTGCTACAGTCACAGGCGATTTTCTTCCTCTTGGAATCCACTTTAATAGGACAGCTGTGATGATTAGCAAGTTTAAAACAGCAATCTATAGATAAGAGTGTCTATAATAAAATCTTTCATGATATAACGTTTACTGCCATTTACAGTTGTATGACTCCAGATTATCCCCCGGTTTATGATATCTAATATCACACGGCACAGCCACTGTAACAGCGTAACTGAGCAATGTGGCTTTGTGACTGATAGCACTGATCTCCAAAGCATGTAAGCTTTAAAAAGTTTAAAAGTCACGGGTTCATGCCCTGGTTGGGGATGGCCTAGTTACATTAGTATGGTGTTGATATGGGACATGTGTCTGTGCTGTTGGTATGGTCATTCTGCTGAGGTACCATTTAAAGTAAGATAAGGTCCCAGCGGAGCTAAACCGCAGCTCATCCACTTGGCTGAATCCCAGCTGTCAAATGCTGACAGCTTCCCTCAGCACAGGAGTCTTACCTTGTCACTGCCTGGAATAACTGGAGTGGCTATTTGTGGAACTGTTTCTGGCCCCAACCTCGGTATAGCTCACGTTGTGTTGCAACCAGCCATGGCCGAAGGTTTTTGTACCTTCTTAACACCTGTGATCTACGTTTATTAAAAGGACATGCCAGAATGTATGCAATCACGTAGGAGAACAAGGTTTCGACATGCTTTAGGAGATTAAACCTCACGTGTCCTGACGTGAACAACAACTATGTTATTGCAGTTCAATTGTAGCTGCTTGTGTAGTCTATTTTTATTTTTATTTGATCACTTTGTCAACAGAAAGTCTTTGCAAAGGACTTTTGAAGAAGCGGTTTTATAATATGCCTGAAAGCGTTTGATACAAAATCAATTTCCTGAACATTCAGGGCTCTAAATTTTCCAAGAACTAGGGTGAGGCATTCCAAGAAAGTGAGGGAGGCATTTGGTCTCATGCAGATTCATAGCCAGAGCTCTTAATGCGGAAAAACCAACATGCAGTGGAATGTGGAACCTCATTTAAAAGCTATGAATGGCCTACTCATAGTGGAATTAGTGCAAATATGTACAGTAGTAAAACTGTTATGTTTAACCTGTAATGTGTAACCTGGAATATATATATATATATATATATATATATATATATATATAAAATCTCCAAATATCTTTTGACTTGGTGGGTACTGTAGCCATTTCAAAAAGTACATTGAAAAAAAAAAAAAAAACAATAAAAGCGGTACCAATGTTTAAATCACATCTATTTTTAATTCATATACTAGGGATTGCTCACAAAAGCTTTCTGTTGCCAGGCCAGGAAGGCAGTGCTGTAAGTGCAGACTTAATTGCAGCTGGCTCATAGATGATGCATAGGAAATAACCCATCCAAGGCCACTGCATGATATATTAATTCGCAGTCCAGCACAGACATAGGTATGAATGTTAGTACAGACGGATCCTGGGAGACTGGAGAGCCTGCACAGGGTTCACATTGTTCTCGTGGTAACCTGAGCTGAGCCAGGCAAGAGTGGAGGGGAGGGAGGGAGGGATGGTGTGCAGCCAAGGTGGACTCTGTTGAGAGATCAGCAAGACAGCTGCCCATTCGGGAGCTTTCAACGTGGCTCAAATAAATACTTTGACTACCTAACTTACGAGCGTTAAGATACCCCCCACACACACATTCGAGCCGCAACTGCAGCAGCTCGTCATGTTGGCCCTGTGGAGGCGGCCCAGCCCTTTCTCATTTGTAAGGTCATTCTTTAAAGCCATCCATTATAGGGAAGGAGTGGAGGGAGTCCCTGGGGTCCTCTGGGCTGCAGATTGTTATACTAGCGTGCCAGGGGGGATTGGTTTCTAGGAAGCAGGCGGCACGACACATCCCAGAGGCATTGACAGCTATTGTATGCATGCCCGCCCTACATCACTGCCGCTAATCTCTAACTGAGAGAAACCTGACCGCTAAATAATGGAAGAGCTCAATGCCAGCGCACTCACCTATTTCCTGGCATGGACCGATTTGCTCACCACAATTCATGTGTTCTTTTCAAAGTCTCCTGTCTTACATGGTATATTGCAAAAGGGATTATCTTCGATGCCAGGGCTGTCTCGCTCGAATAACTCAGTATGTTTTATTAAACGCTGCCAGAGTTATCTCAGGTCTTCACGTAATTGTCGAGATGATATTTATGCCAGCGTGTTAATAACTGCAGAAGAAGCTTATTGGAAATTCTGTTCGAAATGTTCTTATTTAAAACATTTTATATAGTGCATTTTATGTAGTGATTGATGTTAGTAATGTTCTGTGGTGCATTCATCATCAAACAGGCTTAGTGTAGAGGGGGGAGTGTGTTTGCTTGCGAGAGAGAGAGAGAGAGAGAGAGAGAGAGAGAGAGAGAGAGAAAATGTTACCCTACACCACAGACAGTGAACTTTCAGACAGAAGTAGAGTATACAGAAAGAGCTCCCTGGTGCCTTATTCGAGAGCCATAGAAATCCACTGGAGGAAAATTTCATTAACTCAGCTCGTTACACTCCAGCTAGACTGCAGACTTTCCGCACTTAAAGCGGCAAATCTGCAAGGATGTAAAGGTTGCATTGTAGCGGATATCTGTCGAGGACTCGAAGGTGTTTGATTTAAGAAACTGAAAAAATCTCATTACGCATATTCTTCTTTTGACTTTTTGATTGATTTCCTCCTGGTCTGGAAATGATTTGAAGCGTAGATGAAAGATTATTCTTGTGTCGCTTGAAAAAGAAATGCTGGGAAGTTGCTAGATCGAAGTGTCTGCTGCACTGGAATGTAGTAACTTGGTGTAATACTCGAACGTTGGGCAAATGTTGCTGGATATGTGAGCAGAGTTATGGACCCCTTTAGCTGACTGGGCCTCATTTACAGCTAAGCTGAAAGCAACGTGAGAAACTATAAGCGTGCAAGAACAACTGTTTCTCTGTTTCGGTCATTTGCCAGTTGCACTCAGGCAGCGCTGACCACAAACCGTCATGTTGCGGGAGATTTTACAGGCTGTCCCTTGTCCCGCCGTTGCCAACGTGAACACTCTCTGATTTTCTTCTCCGTCTTTCCGCAAGCTTACCTTGAACCATTCCTGAGTCCTCCATCTTTTCTTTTCGTGTACACACAAACCTCTTCCAGTGGCTCCTTCACGAGATTTTCCTGCCACTCTGAGCAGGACAAAAATGTAGAGAACAAGAGTATTTAACCTTCAGCTAATCTCACCTTTGTGTGATTGGAGGGATTAGGCCATTAGACTCAGCATGCCTGGGAGGTTTAGCTCAGTAATGGGGTTGATGAATGACAAAAACCGCTTGGACAAGAGAGGTGCCGATTGAAATAGGAAGACACATTTGTTGGTGGGCTGACAGCTTTGAGAAGCTTAACCCTAATACCTAACCTGCATCAAAGGAACATTAACGTACCGTGACTCGAGCTGGAAATACGCACTTAGAGTCACAATCAGGAATTTTAGTAAGGGAAAGTGGCAGCTTTGAATTTTCTACATCACTAAAATGGCTGTAGTCATTTTTCAGTCATGCTGCTTGGTCCAGAAATTAACGCGTAGAACTGAATTTAAAAGGGTTAAATGGTTTGCAAACAAAGAAGTTAAAAAAAAAAAAACCCACCACCACAACAACAACAAAAAAAATGCACAATGTTAGCTCAAAATATATTCATTAAATGTATTTAATTTTTAAAAACAACTTTCTGAAAACACTGATTAGATTTAATTAAACATGTATTTATAAGAAAACAATTTATAATACTTTCTTTAGCTGTACATTCAGTTCTTTTAAAATGAGATAAGATAAAATGAGAAGTACTTTATTAATCCCTAGACAGAGAAATGTGGGTGTCACAGCAGCAGCAAGACAGGTGAAGAAAAAAAAGAAGAAGAGATAGATACAGGGATATATAAAGAATACATAATTGAGTACAGAAACTGCAGAAACCGACCAGCGCTACAATTACACCAGCTCCAAAATGACACATAGGTGCACTGAAGATTATGTGGTCTATATCTCAAGTGCTCTGTCGCACAAAGGCATGTTCCTCGAGGCAGCAGTGCTCTTGTCTGCTGTTCTTCCTGGCGTTACCATGCTCACCCCCCTATGGTTGCATCACCCTGCTCAATACACACTGTTCACCAGGGGAGAAGCGACGCTCTGCATTGGAGGAATAAGCTGTTCCTACTACTCCCTCCTCCATGGACCCCTGGTGCTTCCCAAAAGGAGCTTTACTCTAAGAGAGCCTAACCATCCATTATGGACCTCTCAAAAGACCTTTCACTCTAGATACAACAGGCTCCAGGGGGGGGAAAGGCCTGAATTGACAGCCCAACACAAAAGAGACTTACTGCTTATCTTCATGTGCATGAGTGGCATTCAAAGAGAAGTAATTGCAGGTTGTATACATCAGCAATCCTCCTGGGATTTCAGGCCTCCGCCCCATTTGCATTCACTATTGCCGCTCCCTTGGGAAGGTCCAGCAAATGTCAAAGTGACACCAACATTAGCTATTAAATGCCAGGTTTACTTTGAGCGCAGCAGAATTAAAAGAGCACGACGGCGTAATGTCATGGAAAAGGTGCTGCAATAAAAGCAGAACGGCTCGCTTTTATTTTCCCTAACCCCTGCTTTATTAGCTCTCTTAAATGACATGGCCCTCCGTGCCATACCCAGCTCTCTGTTGCTTTTGTTCTGGCTGCATTACTGCAATGTGCTCTGCCCTGTTTAACAACATTAAACAGATAGCATTCTACTATCATTCTTTCTTGGAACAACATGCTATCAAATTAAATTAGTGGCCTATTAGTGGCCTCATCCTAAATTAGGTTATTGTCCATAATGCAGTCTGACTACACTACACTGCATGTATTTTCGTTCCAATACAAGTGCACAGAGACGGGTGGTAAACATTCCAAAGGGGGTGGGGGCACATTTTGATACTTCAGTAAAGTCGCGTAAAACGAAGGCTGTAAAACATTTGCACTGACGGGATTTCATTCTGTCTCTTGCAGATACCAGTGATGTTAATGATCCTACAAATACATGTCCAGACGAAAGTGGGTTTGGAGATTTTACAAGAGGAAGACTAGAAGTTCGGTCGTGTTTCCTGGTAGCAAGCGAAGGCACGGGAAAGCATAAAACATCTCCACACACCAACTGCACACGAGACCCTTCTGCATAAAATATATACAGTCCCTGTGCTCCTGGGATCAGCAGGATTGCACCATGTTTTCTCCAACTGCAGCATTGGCTCCTCCTCCTCTCCTGACAGGAAATGCTCTAGCCGTGCCCGGTTCGTCTCCTGCAGGTCCCTACACAGGTACATCAGTGCATGCTTTCAATTTGACACCAGATTAGTGAAAGATTGCATTTGTATAAGCGAAGTGTGTTTAAAATGAGAAAAAAATAATTATTGTTGAAATTACAGAGCAGGACCTGCTGCGCCAAGAGCTGAACTCGCGATTCCTGGCCTCCCAGAACGTGGATAGAGGAACTCCTCTGGCTGCTCCGTCTTACCTACGCACCGAGTTTCACCAGCACCAGCACCAGCACACACACCAACACACACACCAGCACACGTTCACCCCTTTCCCTCATCCGGCCATCCTGCCAGGCCCTGTAGCACCCCTGGTGCGTACCACCACCAGACGTGTGAGGATGAGTTAACGAGGCTGCTTTTTATTCTCCTAACGGTCACATTGTGTACACGTGCAGAAGGGCTAGCGTGACTCTAGTTAGTGCTTCTGTAACAGTGACACTCGTGTATTTGTTGTTGCAAAAAATGTGGTAGAAATGAACCTCGTCTGTGTGTAAAATAACATTTTCTTCCTCTCTCTCCAGTTTGACAAATACCCACCAAAGGTCGACTCCTTTCACAGGCACAACGTACGTCTTACAATTTTCATTCTACATAGAACGGCTTTTTAATCTTGACTAGACCATTTTTAAGTTCATTATTCCCAGCAAATCTTTCTAAACAGCATTTGTAGAATTTTTTTTAATGAAAAATTGCATTCTCATTCACCTCATGGACAAAAAAATAAATCCAATCATCTTTTACAGTTACTTCAATCGTATCCATCAGTAATGCCTGGAATGTCTCCCATGGTGCCCCCAACAGGGATATTCAGCTCTCTGCAAGGAGCCTTCCAGCCCAAGGTACTGCAGCACCACATACACACACCAACCTGAGTTATCTTCTTTTTACAATATTAAAAATGATAGTTTTTTAAAAACAAACTTTTTGCTCAAAATTAAGTTGAACTATATTTAACATTGGTAGTGCTTTCTAAAACATTAAAAGAATGAGGGTGGCAGCTGAATTCATCACTGTGTTTCCTGTGAGAAATTTTATTGACTGACCTCTAGAATAAAAAAAAACCTAGATACAATTTTTTTATATTTACTAGTACTCCTGATATGCTTCTGTGCGACTTTGTGATTTTGTTACAATAGGCCTCCAACCCACTCGATGTGGTTCCTGGACCGGGAGCAATGCCTCGTCAGCTCATACAGAAGGAATCCAGAGTAAGCTTCTGAATGAATATTACCGTATTCGAATTATAGCTTCGACATGCAATTATTAAACATGGCTGTGAAACCGGTTCGTCACCTGACTAAACCGATCGTGGTCTGAGAGCACATTTTCAAACGAACGAACCTACTCTTTGCACAAAATAATTTAAATGAAGTTGAATTAAAGTACACAAGTGGACACTGAGCCAATTTTATTTATGCCGATTCTTTTCCAGCTGTTGGACTCTGCGTGTCCGACACCAAAGGTACGAGCTACACCACGTTCCCGCAGATAAAGCGTTATTCGACCATCTGCATAAATCGGAAATACAGTCATTGCCCTGTTTCTCGTTTACAGAAGCCTGGGAAATGGTGTGCGATGCATGTTCACATTGCATGGCAGGTGTACCACCATCAGCAGAAAATAAAGGTATGTTAGAAGATCAAACATTGGCACTGTAGCATGACTCTTACAATGTTTGTTTTGGAAGCTGTTGTTCCTTCCTTCCTTCTGCCTTTTTCCATCTGCGTTTACCAGATCGCTGATCTTCGGCTTCTGTCATCGCTACTCGAACGCTAAGCCCCTTTCTTGTCTGTGTGAATTTCAGAAGCAGATGCAAAATGAGCCACACAAGCTAGACTTTGGGTTGAAGCCAGAGTTCCTGAGTCGACCTTCTGGTTCAGGCCTTCTAGGAATGATCCAGCAGCCGCGTGACTTACCCCGCCCTTCCACCATCTTCTCCAGTGCTGGTAAATCATGTGGCTCGGTTGTATAC
The DNA here is from genome assembly GCA_022414735.1 of Noturus placidus. Taxonomy (NCBI): domain Eukaryota; kingdom Metazoa; phylum Chordata; class Actinopteri; order Siluriformes; family Ictaluridae; genus Noturus; species Noturus placidus. Next base: position 66,972 of record JAFFST010044722.1, on the reverse strand, counting down.
ACACTGACACGACAGCAGGCAAGCAGTAATTTACATTTATGTAGAACAATATTTAACAGAGATCTAATAAAGTTTGTAATATAATTTTCACACATTTCTAGATGAACTTGTCTCAGGATCACGTCTCTACTGCTCAAAATGTTTGGCGTGAATCAGACGTGGAAAATGATGTTGGCAAAATATTTCAATCTAATATTTATAGTAAATGTAATTTTTTAAAAGAAAATATAATAAAAATAATGATGAAATAGATTTGTATTCCATTTTGACGAGCGTTTCTATTATCAGGTCCCACACACCCTTCAGTCTCTCCATATGGGTACTTACACCATCCTCACACCAATCTCCACACACCCCCGTCTCATCATGGTAAGACTGGGGTCCCATGTGATTATTGTGTCATTCTCAGGTATCTTTGTAAACAAACATTAAAACAGTGTATTGTTTTGAATACATAGACCCTCTGAGTAAGGCACCAGCGTTTGGAGGTTTGGGAATACTGAGCTCCACAGCATTCGGAGGACTTGGAAATCCCACAACAAGTATGTAATCAAAACTTTTTTTTTTTTCAATTCTTTAAAAAACATTTTTTCATAGGCCTTTCTGTGTGTTTTAGATGCAAGGCAGAAAAATCTAATCTAAAAAAATATTTGCTCTAAACAGCACCAAGCTCTGCACATGGCAGTAAAGACAGTAAAGCAGCTCCATCTTCAGCAGGACCTCAGGAGCCCTGGAACAGGCTCCAGCAAACACCGTCCTCTTTCCCTACACCCCCTGCTTGGCCCCAGCCCCCTGAACTGGAAAGAGTAACGGACAAGAGAGACTTTGCGCTTAACAAGGAAGAGCACGAAAGGTCTGAAATTATTCTTGATTTATTCTGCTCAATGGGAATGGACATGAAGGGCACTCCTATAGGCCTGTTGTACATCCCATTCCAGATTTCGTTCCCCTTTTCTGTCATTATAAATTCCACTCTTCTGTGAAGGCTTTCCACTAGATTTTGAAGCGAGGCTGTGGGGATTAGCCCATTCAGCCACAAGACCGTTAGTGAGGTTGGGCGAGGAGCGATGTCCTGGCGTGCAGTGCAGTCTGTGTTCCAGTTCATCTCAAAGGTGTTCAATGGGGTTGAGGTCAAGGCTCTGTACATACCACTCGAGTTCTTCTACTCCAGCCTTGGAAAAACCATGTCTTCCTGGCTTTAGCTTTGTGCACAGGTGCACTGTCAGGCTGAAGCAGGTTTGGGCCTCTTAGTTGTAAAGCTACAGCATGCAAAAAGGTATCCTATACAGTAGTGTGCTTTTCAACCTTGTGGAAACAGCTTGGGGGAAAAATCCCTCAAATAGATGTGATAGTGAGGTGTCCACAAACGTTTGGCCATATTTTTTAGTTTGATTCCCATCCACACTATAGAGATGGAGAAAATAGTGCAGTAATATATAATATCTATGCGTACAAAAAGGTTTCTATAAAATGAATAGACTTTGACCCACACATTTCCAGTTTGCTTATGTTGCTTTACCTTGTTTTTGCAGAGACTCAAAAGAGAAGTTAAACGCGAGGCATCTGTCACCTGCTAACACAAGCCCACAGCATCATAAGCAGACAGTACAGCCTTCTAGAGACACTCCTGAGCCAAAAGACAAGGACCGAGCCAGAGAACGAGTACAATCCCAGGAACCCCCCACACAGAGCGGAGAGACTGAGGATCAGAAGCACAAGGACAGTCAGCAAGAGAAGAAGGAGAAAAGCGCTAAGGGTGACCAACGTCCTACAGAGGAGAAGGCTACTTCTGAGGACACAGTGTCCCCACAGCAACAAAGGATTCGAGTCGAGAGGCGTGGTAGTGACGGATCACAGTGGGAGCCGGATGCAAAGAGGAGTAGACTGGAAGCTGAGCATGCAAAGAGTGTCAATGTTAAAGTAAAGGAGGAGAGGAGAGAGAATCGGGACTCTCCTGAAACCAAACCACCTTCTAAAGTCTTGGAGAAACCAGTGCAGGGCCGAAGAACACCGGGAATGCAGCCTTTGCCCATGTCATCTATTCCTGTGCCTCTAGGAATGACGGGATTTCCACATGGCCTGGAAAGGACTCGCTTAATGACACCGCTTGTTGGAATGAGCCCACTGTCTGGTGTCGAGCGATTTCCATACTCTCACCAACATTGGGATCCAAATCGGTGTATGAGCCGTGGTCTGGACATATCTCAGAAAGACCACGTTGCCAAGGAGCTGCTGCTGAGGGGCGACCCGCTGCAGCGTGTTTACCCACGTGAACCGCTCCTCCACCCTCTGGCGCTGGAACAGCAGCAGAGGTGCCAGCTGGAGGAGCGCCATCGCCTGGCACTGCTGCGTGAGGAGAGCGAGAGGAGCCGACTGCTGGCACTGCACCACCACGCCACCCTCGAGACCCAGCTGGCACATCCCGGCCTCCTGCCTGCACCCTACGCCGGCCCGCTGTTCCCGCGCCTGGCACTGCCTCACGCTGCACACTACAGCACTCTGAGCAAGGCTCTGCCTCCTGCAGGCTACATCCATGCCCCGCCGCCCCCTCTGCTGCATGGAATGCCCATGCGGCCCCCTTCACCCAGACGGACTACGCCACTGGCGGACAGAAATGTCGAGGCGCCATAAGTGGGACACAATGAGGGCCTCACCGAGGCTGAACCAAGCACTTCATGTTAAATACATGATAAATATGGAAATGTACAGGGGCAAAAGCATCTGGGCTGTTGCCTGGATCCAGATTAAGTCTAGATTTTCGGTTACTTCCAGTGTCCGTGTCTATGATTCAGAGTTGTCCCCCCCCACCCCAAATTTCCGCTACTCAATTCATTACCAGGAAACTAGCCCATAATTTTTTTTTTTTTGGTGAAAAAAATTAAAAAGAATTTTAAGAAAGAAACCCCGAAAGGCTCATTTATTTTTTATTGGTTTAATATTGAATAAAGTAGACAACATTAGACAATTGTCGTAACATTTACAACACAAATAATGAAAAATAAATAGCGATGTCAGCAAATATAAATTGACCACATGTGAAATTTCTCTAAAACGGAAACGTTTGTTTACGAGTGTAATAAACATGTAAAAACCTGTAAAAACAATGCATTAGATAAACCACCTGCGAAATGACAAAGTGCAGATGGATGTATTGTAAACAGGAACATCTACAATCAGAACCAGAGATTATTCCCAAGATGAAAGATTAATTATAAAATCAAATTTAGCATAAATCCCAAACCGAAAATTATGATGAAATCCCAATGGTCTAAGAAGACATTGTGATGTAAATCAGACGCAGTACATCAGTAATGGTGATTTGTACTGCAGCGTGTTGTGTATATAATTTCTCCTCACACTACATCCATACCGAGCCCTCGAGCAACAGCAGCCAGTGCTCTCACTGCTCCCGACTCCATCCCAGGGTCTGCAGTGTTCTCTTGATCCCTGTTCATCTCGGTCACTGTGCTCATTATACAGTACACTGATCCTCTGTCCTTTACCACACCGTCGTCGTTGTCATTCGCAAGCAGCGTGATGTCAGAGGAGGAGGAAGAAGAGGGGTAAGGAGATGGTGTGGGAACATCATGCATGCTCTCTGCTTGTAGCGCTGGTCTCTTAGCACTCGAGCCGGAGAGCTTGCGAGGGGTGCGTTTTTCTGCCATGTTCTTGATCAGCTCTTCTGTTACCTCAACAGTCTCAAAGCGAACCATGTTCAGGCGCAGGTAGCCGTCCTCATCTTCTTTATACCTGATTGTCATAAACAGATTATTAGCTAGAGGGCAAAATGACAATAAGATTTATTACTACATAAAGATTTCACAATGCATAGAGGAAGGGGATGTTTTATTTAAATTTTTTTATTCAAAAGTGAATATTCAGTATACAGGTGCATCTCAAAAAATTTTATATCATGGAATTTTTTCCCCGTTACTTAATTTTTAAAAAAGTGGAACATTCATATATTCTAGATTCATTACACAGAGTGAAATATTTCAAGCCTTTTTTGTTTTAATCTTGATGATTATGACCTACATCTTATAGAAATAAAAAATCCAATATCTCAATATTAGAATAAAGAATTTATAATACAGAAATGTCAACCTTAGAAGAGCTCTAATCAGATAATTAACTCAAAACACCTGCAAAGGTTTCCTGAGTCTTTAATCTCTGTCTGGTTCAGTACACACAACCACAATCATGAGGAAGATGAAAGTAAATGTTGCATTTCATTTGGAAATCAAGGTCCCAGAGTCTGGAGGAAAAGTTTGAAGTCCAGTCCTTGAAGTCCAGTGTGAAGTTTCCACAGTTAGTAATGATTTCGGTGCCATCTCATCTGCTGGTGTTGGTCCACTGTGTTTCCTCAAGTCAAAAGTCAATGCAGCGTCTACCAGGAGATTTTAGACCACTTCATGCTCCCATCTGCTGACGAGCTTTATGGAGATGCTGATTTCCTTTTCCAACAGGACTCTGAACCTGCCCACAGTGCCAAAAGTACTAGTCACTGGTTTACTGACCATGGTATTAGTGTGCTCGATTGGCCAGCTGACTCGCCTGACCTGAACCCCATAGAGCAGGGGTGTCTAACTCATTTTCACCGAGGGCCACATTAACAGTATGAATGTAACAAAATGCAATGTAATTTAAAATAAAGTAAGCTACACTTTATTATATTGTTAAATAACATTCAATAATGCATTCAACTTACAAATATTACATATGCATTTGCACGGATGTAAAAATTTAATGTTCAGTTTGAAACCCACATTACTTGAATCAGTGTTCAAACTATTAAAGCAAATAAAGGAAAATATTATAAACAAGTTATGATATAAACCCTTAACTTCATTCAGAACTTTTTTCCAACACACATCGCAGGTGCACCATCTGTAGTTAGTCCCACCAACTATTCCCACACAATTTATTTTTACTTATGGACTTGTGCACTGCATCAGAAATGTCCCGGCCCGTTGTGTCCCATGCATGGCAGTTACATCCAAGAGCTCCTCAGTGACAGAGGTCCGGCTTCACGCCTCTAATAAAGATGGAGAGATGCGCTGTATCCATGTTGTCTGTGCTTTCATCCACAGCTAATAGACAGCTGCGTGTCTCTTCAGCCAGCGGTGTTGCTAAATTTCCAGCTAATTCCTTAACTCGGTCCGTGATGGTGTTTCTTGACACACTGACATTTTGAAAAGTCTGTGTCTGGTCGGGACACACCTGCTCACACACCTGCTCACACACCTGCTCACACACCTGCTCACACACCTGCTCACACACCTTTAGCATGCACTACTTCAAAAATGCACCCTGTGAAAAAGACTTTGACTCTCGGGCAGTTTTTCAGCCACAATAAAACTTGCTTTCACTGCTGCATCATTTTTGACTGTAGCTTTGTGAGCACATTCTGCTGCGACTGCAGTTTGCCTTTTAATTCTGCTGCAATTCTTTGTTTTTCTTGGAGGCTAAATTTCCCATGCTTAGCTCCGTGTTTGGTGTCACAATGCCGAGGTAGATTGCACTCTTTCACGACTGACACCGCCTCATGATACAGAAGACATACTGGTTTTTCACCTTGAAGTACAAACATGTACTTGTTCTCTCATCGTTTGTGAAACTGCCGTCCTTGTGTATCAGTTCTTCTCTTCTTGAACATGTTGAGGTTAATTTGTGGAGATTTCTCAGTTTCAAATCGCCCGGACATGACTTTGCTGCGGATGTAGTTTATGTGGCCCTCAGTATGATTTTTTTCCTCCTTCATTCTGAGAAATAAAGTTGTATTCGTATGTTTTGGATAGCGGAAAGGCCTACATTACCCATAATCCTCAACCACCGACGATTTGTCATGCCCCTAGGCGTCTAATGCACTGTGAGCTTCAATCTGATTGGAGAACCAAGGACCCTCTGCCAGTTAGATTGATTTGTTATTATTTATTGATGCTCACAGCATCAATGAATGAACGGCTGGAACGTCTGCTCTGAGCGTCTCTTACAGCCGCGGACGGGTTTACATTGGAGTCAATGGAGAACCCAGAGCGTTTCACGGGCCAGATAAAATGACCTGGCTAGCCACATTTGGCCTGCAGGCCTTGAGTTTGACACATGTGCCATAGAGAATCTCTGAGAAACACCAGACCCAATAATACAGACAAGCTGAAGGCCGCTATCAAGCAACCTGGGCTTCCAGAACACCTCAGCAGTGCCACAGGCTGATCGCCTCCATGCCACGCCGCATTGATGCAGTAATTCGTGCAAAAGGATTACAGCCCCGACCGAGTATTGAGTGCATACATGAACATACATTTCAGCAGGTCGACATTTCTGTATTATAAATTCTTTATTCTAATATTTTGAGATACTGGATTTTTGATTTCCATGAACTGAAGCCGTAATCATCAAGATTAAAAAAAAAAAAAAAGGCTTGAAATATTTCACTATCTATAATGAATCAAGAATATATGAAAGTTCCACTTTTTGAATTAAAATTACAGGAAAAAACAAACTCTTCCATGATATTCACACTCGTTTGAGATGAACCTGTACTAGGAGTCATCAGCTGGCAGACTATGGTCCAGATGCAGACCAAGCAAAGTATTTCAGTGGTTCAAGACAAGTAATTGAAAAAAACTAAAGAAATAAAATAAAATAAAAAATACTATATCAGAGCTGATAATATGATAAGCCATACTTCAGTGACCTTAGTTGTTTTTAAAATATGAGTCGGCTTCTCTGTTGCGACTTATCTTGTCTAATTGACTTATTATCTAAAGTGTTTATGTCGACTATTTCGCTGAATTCAGCTAATCAGACCAGAGGCTAGATACAGGGTTAGCTCAATGACTGTACACACACACACACACACTATCAAATGTTTGCTCATCCAAATACATAAAAACTAACAATTTCCATGGGGTATATTTATTTATTTTTTCTACATCACACACGCGCACACAGGTGCTTGAAGGTTTATGAACTCTTTAGAATTGTTTTTATTTCTGCATAAATGACTAAAAGAACAGAATTTTCACACAAGTCCTAAAAGTAGATAAAAAGAACCCAATTAAACAAATGAGAAAAATATTATACTTGCTCAGATCTGTGAGTTGTAAAAGTATGTGGACATTTGCTTTCAGTATCTGGTGAGATCCTCTTGTGCAGCAATAACTGCAACTAAACCTTTTCAGTAACTGTTGATCAGTCCTTCACGTCGGCTTGGAGGAATTTTATCCCGTTCCTCAGTACAGAACAGCTTCAACTCTGGGATGTTGGTGTGTTTCCTCACATGAACTTCTTGCTTCAGGTCCTTCCACAACATTTCTATTGGATTAAGGTTAGGAGTTAATTCTTTAAACATTCTCTGGTAGAAAGACGTCTGTGTTTAGGGTCGTTGTCTTGCTGCATGACCCACTTTCTCTTGAGATTCAGTTTATGGACAGATGTCCTGAATTTTTCCTTTATAATTCACTGGTATAATTCAGAATTCATTGTTCCATCAATGACAGCAAATCTTCCTGGTCCAGATGCAGCAAAACAAGCCCTAACCAGGATACCACCACCACCACCACCACCACCATGTTTTACAGATGCGATAAGGTTGTTATGCTGTAATGCAGTGTTTTCCTTTCTCCAAATATATCCCCTCACATTTAAACCAAAAAATTTATTTTGGTCTCATCAATCCACCAAATATTGTTCCAGTAGCCTTCTGACTTGTCCACATGGTCTTTAGCAAACTGCAGATGGGCAGCAAGGTTCTTTTTGGAGAGCAACCCTGCCATGCACACCATGGCTCCTTTGTGACCCCATGGACTATTACACATCTTGCTCTTGGTTGATCTTTGTTGGTCTCCACTCCTGTGGAGGGTAACAATGGTCTTGAATTTCCTCCATTTGTACACAATCTGTCTGACTGTGGATTGGTGGAGTCCAACCTCTTTAGAGATGGTTCTGTAACCTTTTCCAGTCTGATGAGCATCTTTTTCTGAGGTCCTCAGAAATCTCCTTGACATCATACACTTTCACAAACATGTTGTGAAGATTACACTTTAACAAATACTTGTTCTTGAAATAAAACGGGGTGCTTACTCACACCTGATTGTCATCCCATTGATCGAAATCACCAGACTCTAATTTCACTTTCAAACTAACTGCTAGTCCTAGAGGTTCACAGACTTTTGCCACTCTCAGATATGCAATACCGGATCATTTTCCTAAATAAGTAAATGACAAAGTATAATATTTTTGTCTCATTTGTTTAATTGGGTTCTCTTTATCTACTTTTAGGACTTGTGTGAAAATCTGATGTTGTTTTAGGTTATATTTATGCAGATATATAGAAAATTTTAAAGGGTTCACAAACTTTCAAGACCCACTGTGTTAGCCCTATCAGCTAAACAGCTGACACGAACATTAGATAATACACATATACAAACACCATCCACTTTAATAGGAACACTTGTACATGTGCTTATTTATGCAGGTTACCCAGTTAGCCAATCATGTGGTGGCAGCACAATGCACAAAATCATGCAGATACAGGAGAAGAGCTTCAGTTAATGTTAATATCAAACATTAGTATGGGTAAAAGTATCATCTCTCTGCCTTTGATTGTGGCATGGTTGTTGGTGCCAGACTACCTGTAGGAGGTGGTCTCAGTTCGGTTATACTGAAACTGTATCGTGATTCCCGTGAATGTGAACACAACTTGCTCTAGGGTCCACACTTGTTCAGGAATTAAAGTAACCTGCACATATGTTGTAGCTGATGATGACATCATTAGTTTCCACTAGACATGTGAACTATGTTTTGCAGGGGAACGTTGTGGGATGCAGAACCTTCCCCTGTGCATAATAGCACCAAAATTATAAAAACAAAAACAAAGAATATGGTGAGTCGCATTGTGTTCTCTATGTGTGATGATGTAAGGTGAACACAAACGTTCCAGGGTTTGATAGAATCATGTGAGTCTGAAACCAGACCAATGCTGCGAGTGCCACTGAGAACAATCGTCTCAGGGAGTTATTCCTCGCAACCGTCACCTCTTGGCTTCCACGTTAGGGATAAATTCACACATTTAAAATCCAGATCCTGTGTTTATATGTTTCTGAAAAACTGCTTTGGGACAATGTCCATTGTTAAAAGCGTTATACAAATAAAATTGCATTGAACAAATTATGAATTGAATTGGACAAATTGCACTCTGATTCAGACTGCAGCAAATGTGCCGAGTGTGAACACACCAGACTTAATACGGACTTCCTATCAGCTCAGACCAGTCTCAATTCTCCTCTGATCTTGCTCATCAACAAGGTGGTTCAGCCTGCAGACCCTCTGCACACAGGATGGTTTTTTGTTCTTCACACCATTCTATGTAAATTCTAGAGACTGCTCTGTGTGCAGTACAATTGTTAACTCCACCCATTCTCATGTAAGAGAACACAAAATGAGACAATCTTAGATTTTAGGTTATATCTCCACAAATTATCTTCAGGAATTGTGTTCTGTCATCCCCCCCCAAGACATCAGTTGACCCTCGTATCTCCCCCATTATTTATATGAATGCATTTTATACAAATTATTTGATCATAAATAAAAGGCTGTGGTTGATGGTCATTGACAGTTTTGGACATGAGCGTTTAGCCTCATCAGAGCGCATGCATTTTCCAACACAGGCCTGAAGCTCTTCACAGTTCCGAAGCAAAAACATTGTCTTGTTCGGCTGTAAACTGTTCCCTCAGCAGGGAGTTTTCCAGTGTTCTGCTCATTTTGTTGTCCAGGATTGCTTGCTGTTCTGATTATATGGTGCTGTGAAAAAGTATTCCTGATTTCTTCTGTTTTTGCATACATCTCATACTAAAAATAGTTTTAGATCTTCAAACAAAATACAAAATAAAACAAGCAACCAGAGTGAAAATACAGTTTTTATTTATAATTTTTTTTATTGAAGCAAAAAACAAAACACAACAACATTTATCCAACACCTATCACCAGTGTGAAAAGCTAATTGCCACCTTAAACTTAAAGTCTGGTTGTGCCAACTTCAGCAGTAATAACTGTAACCAAACCCCTCTGATAACTGGAGATCAGTCTTTCACTTACTTCTAGGACTAGAACTTACTCATATGCTTTATATCACTGTCTTGCTATTCTCATTTTAGGATTTTCTGGTAGAGAGTAGAATTCATGTTTCCTGCAATTATTGCAAGTTGGCCAGGCCCTGAACCAGCAAAGCATCCCCACATGATCACACTTCCACCACCATGCTTGACTACTGTAGATATGATGTACTTTTTGTGGAATTCGGTGTTTGGTTTACGTCAGATGTAACAGGACCCCTGTCTTCCAAACAGTTCCACTTTCAACACCTCAGTCCACAGAATATTCTCCCAAAAGGTTTGAGGATAATCAAAGTGTGTTTCGGCAAAATTCAGAACAGCCTTGATGTTCTTCTGGGTTAGCAGTGGTTTCTTTCAACATTGGCATAGTGTGTTACTGAATAAGACCCTTTAACCAACTTCATGCTGATGAAAAATTTCTATTTAAGTGTTGATTTGATTGAACAGGGTTTGCAGTAATCAGGCCTGGTTGTGTCTAGTCAACCTGAACTTGATTATAAATTCAGCTTCATAGATTTGGAGAATTAGTAACTTTGGGGACAAATAAATTTTCACACAGGCATTGGATAACTTTTTGGCTTCAATAAATAACATCATTTAAAAACTGTATTTTGTGTTTACTCAGGTTGCCTTTGTTTCATCTTAGATTTTGTTTTCAATTCTGAAACCATTTAGTGCAAGATATACACAAAAACAGAAGAAACCATCTCCACAGCACTGTACCTAGCAAACCAATGTGAGTGAAGGAAGTGATGGAATAAATCGAGGTGGCCAACAAAGACCACCTCAACTTCATAACAATCTACTATTTACGTTATGACCTTATCTCATGCTTGAATTACCTCGGGAAGGTTAGCCAGTCTCTCTCCTTATTAAACCAACTCCACTGACAGAATGATCAGAGCATAAAAGAGCACTTCTCTATTCAGATGGGTTCAGAACCTTCTGCAGGTGTGAGCTAGATGAAAATCAAGGTTGAGCAGCAGATGGTCGTTTTGTGGTTAAAACGGATTGTGTTGAGGGAAATGTTCACTGCTGTTTACCAGAATATTTCAGGCTGATACATACATCAGTATGTCAGCTAGCTAGCACACGGGAGCTCGTTCGGTCATGACTCAAAGCTCAAACATCTTTCCCTGACAATGGTCAAATTAACATACCCAAAATTATGACTACAATTTGCATTTAACGTATTAATTAACAACACTATGTACTTTGCATGTGTGCACTCCCAGCATAAAGAATGACCAATATGGGTGGCTGAGAGGTCTACTGTCTGATCAAGAGTGTGTACTGATTATGCTTTGACCTACTATGCAAACCCAAGTCACGATGGCGGCCATCAATACAAACAAATTTAGGCAAACAACTGAGTCAACCAACAATTTGACCAAATGTGCAGCATACCTGAAGCGGGAATGTCCCGATGGCCATTTGAGCTGATGTTTCTTTCTCAGATGAAGGGTCAGGGTGTAACACCAGGAAAAGTTCTTCTCACACAGATGACATTTATACCTGGACACCATATTCCCCTGCTGGAACAGTAATAACACACAGCATTACAAGACTAAACTTCGGGCACAGCAGAAAACTTTGGCAATGTGAGCATATGGCACCCCCTGCTGGCTGACCTCGTGTACTCTTTTATAATGCTGTTTCATGGTGTGAGCCATGCGAGAAGAATAACCGCAACCCTCCATGGCGCAGTGGTAAGCTGCTCCTTCGTTGTGGGTCTCCATGTGCTTCCGCAGATCATGCTGATTCTTGAAGCTGAAGTGCAAAAGTACATTTTTCGCTGCATTCAGTCCTGCTCTTTTTCTAATTTGAAAGAATAAGAAATGGAGGGTGTGGGAATGAGTGGAGCGTGATTCGCTACCTGCTCTCGCAGAAGTCACAGGGGAACGGGCGCTCGTCACAGTGGCGGAATTTGATGTGGATCTTCAGGGTGGAGAGAGACGTACACGTCATGTCACAGAGTGGGCACTTTATGTGATTCACTGAAAAAGTAACAAAATACAAGGAATGCTCTTATAAATTCACTTTTTTGTTTTATCAAAATGCTCTTTCATTTCTGGTCCTGGAGTAACCCTGCTACACAATTTAGCATTTCCGTCTATTATTATCCAAACAGGCAAAAACATAACACTTATATATGATTACACAACACTGCTGCAATGCCAAGGACGCTATAATAACAGCAGCGCATAATTACATCCCCATTTTTGTATATTTGATTACTTAAGCATGTACTGACTTGCCATGTTCGATCATCAGGTTAATCTATGTGCTTGGAAGCACCATTGTTTAATCTCTAGGTTTAATGCAATATTATATTTCTACCAAAGACATCTCCAAAACCACATAGGCCTATATACAGTTACTTCAATCGCTGAGCAATATATCAAAATGTGATATAAACAGAAGAGTAGCATGCCCTGGGAACACACCGTGCTGCCGAACGTGGTCTCTTAGCAGTCTCTCATTAGCAAAGCCTTTGTCACAATGGGCACACGTAAGCGAATCTGAAACAGATCGAGATTATTGAGCAACCAGAACATCAGTATCAACATAAACTTTAATAAAAACATATTTACAGCACTTAGAACCAGTCTGTCTATGCCCCACTAACGCCATACTACTTTGGACTGTAATCATTATAGTTAGAACATCTTTTGATTTGAACATTTCATGCTTGAAACATCATTTCCCATGAATTAATCTTTATAGATTAGAAAACTGTACATTACGGTCCCAACATTTCATTCACACCTATGAAATCTTTGGAATATTCCCTAAATCACATGTTCAACAAGAGGTTTCATCATATTAATTTCCTGAAGATCATGGGAAGCAGAAAAGTAATTTCATTCACTTTTTTTTTTTAAAAACAGCAAAAAAAATAAATATTTTAACTGATATTGTGAAATTGACTGACGAGTTACTTTCAACACTGTTATTTCTTTAAGAGAAAAATGCAGCAACTGACTGCTAAGAAACTTTGTAAAAATGAGATATTGACTACATTTACATGGACGGTAGTAATTTAATTATTGACCTTGTTCTGAATAAGGCAGTATTGTGATTAATGAGCCGCTTTTAAAATATTCCTTTCAAGTTCCCGTTTTACATGTTATAGAACATAGATTGAATAATGGCACATGTCATTACGTCCCCACGCCATCCGATGTGCCCTCCAGAATTTCACGTATCGACATACAGGCCGTCCTCGTTCTGGGACCGTATACAGTTTTGGGTGTTTCATTTTTAATTTGACAAAAGCTTCAAGTGCAGTTCATTATTTGTCATGCTGTACGTACAAACAGATGACTGCTTGAAGCCGTGGGTACGTCCCAAACCGCATACTTACCTACTCTATAGTAGCCGAAACACATGTATACTATACTATATAGTAGGCAAGTACGTGGTTTCGGATGCAGCCATGTTCTCTTGTTTGCAGTCAAACGGTTGAGCACTGCCGTGTGTGTACGTGTCCTGTCGTAAAACACGTGAAAACTGGTGTGTGCATGTCTGTAATGCACTTCCATAATGTGACTAAAACAGGAATACTCCATGTGCCTTAATTCCATTTGTGTTTACCTTGAGTTTAATCGGATTAAGGTCATCAATAATCTCTTTTTACATTGTAGTTTCAGCTTAATCGGGTTAATATTGAATTATTGTTGTCCATGTTAATGTACTGATTGTTGCCTTAGGTGGGATACCACCTTACTGGATTGGTTAAATTCACGCTTTCTTAGATTCAATGGTGAAAATAATAATAATAATTATTATTATCAAGTTAATTTTGAAGAGTTACAAGGGCTAAATTGTGAAATCGCCTGTATACTTGTAATTACTGACCCTCTGGCTCGGCCTGTCTCTGAATGTGATCAAAGAACTTAGTGTTGCTGGAGAACATGCAGCCGCAGGTTGGGCAGGCCACCAGACGCTCCTGTGTGTGACTGCGCAGGTGCTCGCGCAGCCGATACTTGATCTTAAAGAAGGCATCACAGCCTAGAACGTACCGAACCACAATTAACTTTCAACAAGGCAAAGCTCATTAAAATAATACTACCCGTGTTTATCTTTCAGATACGTGCATGCACATTACCTTTCCAGCCGCAGAAGAGAGCCTCCTGTTGATCAGGGAGTGGTTGTAACTCTGTGCAGTGTGCATGCATGTCCACATGGCGGTAAAACCACTCAGGATTGTTAAAAGAACTCTGCCGAAAGAGAAAAACAACAGATTTGCAAGAGTACGTGACCACCTCTGCGGTTTATATCCCACTGCATAACTCTTAATGAAGAATATAAACAGGTGGTACGCGTGTTGAAGTTAGCTCATACTAACATCACAGTGTTCCCACTGACACACGAATCCTTCAGAGATGTCCGTGATCAGGTTGTTGCTGTGCAGGTCCTGCGTGCAGCTGGGAAGCTCAGGATGGGACTGGAGCAACTGAGTCCCGATGAACTTTAGTTTGCTGTGGAAATTATGGAAGTTCGCATGGGCAATGAGCTCATTAGGACTTCCCATAGCCAGGAACTCACAGCCCTGCCACAGACACTGATAATCATCTGAAAGAGAGAAAAGATCATGCAACACAATCACACGTTAAGCGAAAGGAGGAAATGCATTCAGAGATTTTTCTGGCCAAGAACTTTAACTTCTTGGCTGAAATGGAAATGGGAAACAAGTAAATGGGACAAAAAACAGAGAGCATAACAATTGCTTTGTTTTTTGTGATCTCAAATAAAAAAAATAAATAAAAATCGAAATAACTAAATTAAGCAGCTTGCTAATCCAGCACATTGGAATAGGTACTGTTGCACGCCTGTGAACACTTCATACGTGTACAATAATGTGAATCAGATAGTTATTGCAGACTTGAAGCATCACCCCCAGGATCTACAGTGGCCCACAGTGTCTATAAAATATCTAATAGAAGGAGTATCCATACACAAACATGCACTCAGGGCCAGAAATCCACTTTCCAAACAGGTTCTCTTATACCAAGGCCATGACTTAATCCATTTTTTAAAAATTATTTTTAAATCATGTTCAACATATCTTCCAGGTTATTTGTGCAATTAAACAAAACTCTACTACTGCACTATTATAGTATCTCAACTCAAGTGGAAGATGTGCACAAATAAATTCTGCTCTCTTAGGGATGTACTGCTGATGGAGAAGTCATAAATACAAGATCCTAAACGTTACAAGGCACGCCACGATAACGGCTGATTGATCGGATCTATAAAACGTAAGACAGGATGATGTAATATGTGGGTTGTTAATAAGAGCAAATACACGTTTCAGTATAAAGGGCTTCTGTTCTTAGCTGATTACTCCACATCTGCTTACACGTTAACAACATTAAATTCATGGGTACAAGGAAGGGATGCAGGAAGACTCTTCTCTGTTCTGGTACCTAGGTGGTGGAATTGATATCACTTTGCTTGTATCTCTCATTTGTAAGGCGCTTTGGATAAAAGCGTCTGCTAAGTGAATAAATGTAAATGTAATTAACTTCCTCTATCTATCCAAACTGCTGGCAGTCTTCAAACGACGTCTAAAGGCCTACCTCTTCCTAATATACTTAAATTAGAACTTTCATTAAAAAAAAAAAAAAAAAAAAAAAAAACAATCTCTATTTCCTTACAGAATTTTAAGACTGATTGTATCATTAGTCTGTGACCTAGTGAACCAGTATATCCATCCATCCATCTTCAACCGCTTACTCCTTTTCAGGGTCACGGGGAACCTGGAGCCTATCCCAGGAACCAGTATAGGATATATTTATTGATAGAGGCTTCAAATCACTTTATGTACAGTGGTGTTAAAAAGTGCTTGCCCCCTTTCTCATTTCCTGTTCCTTTGCATGTTTGTCACACTTAAG
>JAFFST010044722.1:13810-42947 GCA_022414735.1 Noturus placidus | reverse complement strand
GTCCTTGACTATTGTTTAAATTGGTTTGATGTTACGAAACACTTAAGTGTGACAAACATGCAAAGGAACAGGAAATGAGGAAGGGGGCAAACACTTTTTCACACCACTGTAAGTAGCACGCTGCAGCCAGCTCTTCTTGGAAGCATTAAGTGGAAGGCGGTATAAAGTAGTACATCAATATAATAATTATTTTTGTCAGCACGAACGCAGCTCATTATCAACCTTTAACTGGTGTACCCGTTAGAATCACCCTGATTAATTATCTATATAAAAAGCTCAAAATTAAGATTTTACAGAGGTGCAATATTTTTTTGACCCCTCAAAAAAGCTTCAGGTAGGACCTATGACAAATGCTTTGGTTTGTAATAAGGTTATAAAATGCATATACAGGTGCATCTCAAAAAAATTTAATATTATGGAACAGTTATTTTTTTCCCTGTAATTTAATTACCACAAAAGTGGAAACTTTCATATATTCTAGATTCATTACACACAGAGTGAAATATTTCAAGCCTTCTTTTTTTTTTTTTTTTTGATGATTACGGCTTACAGCTCATCACAATCAAAAATCCAGTATCTCAAAATATTAGAATAAAGACTTTATAATACTTTATAATAAAAAAAAATGTCGATCTGCTGAAAAAAGTTATTCATGAATTTAGAGTTATTCGTAATATCATGAAAGTATGTCATAAGTTTGCTACGAATAAATAATATTTACGTTCATTTAGGATGAACCTAAAGCCTAACACAATTAAATTTGTCCAAAAATATTGGAATGATCCAACATGTCAGTAAAAATGGTTTTCTGTCAGTTTTGTCAAAAAATTATGTTCAAATATGATTTTAAAAATGTAGATAATCTACATGATATACACTGAGGATTGTAGAAATGTATATTGCACTTGGTTATTTTGTTGTACTATCAGCAAGAATGCCAGATATTGAAAATGGCTGCCACTGTTTATTTTTATTTCTTTTTGAGTTGGCGCCGCTGAACGACTAGAGGTTGTTTTGTGATATATACTACCTTAAAGAAACTTTGGCTTGGACCGAAGATCAGTTTTACATTGAAGTTCCAGCACAGATTGATAATAGATACTACAGATGACGGCAAAATTACGCGGCCTCCGAGTGAATTGACTCTTGACTCTTGACTCTTGACCATCACAGGAACCGGGCTGCGGTGTTGTTCCCCTGCGGTCGGCTCCGCCTAGCGCCGGGGCTTCTTCTCTGGAAGAACACTGCTTCAGGACAGTGGCAGATAAATTTAAAGATAAATTAGGGAGAGTAATTATTGTTTTAGCAGAAATCCAGGGGCAAAGTCTTATTCTGGCTAATATTTATGCACCTGCTGCTGATAATCAGGGCTTTTTATAGATCTTGAAAGGATGTTGCAATCTGCTGGCACCCAACATGGTATAATATTGGGAGGAGACTTTAATCTTTTGATGGGCTCAGTCCTTGATCATAGTGTTGCTAAAGTGTGTAAGCTCTCTAGAGCAACAGTGACACTTCACAGGATGTGTAAAAATCTTGGTCTTGCAGATATTTAGAGACTTTTGAACCCATCTGGTAGGGACTATACATTTTTTTCATCAGTCCATAAGATTTATTCTAGGATAGATTTTTTTGATATCCAAATCATTCATTTCATCTGTTGCTGATTGTTCAATTGGAAACATTCTAGTCTCAGATCACGCATTGGTGAGCTTAGAGGTGTGGCCACAAACGGAGAAGAAGAAATCATATAGTTGGCGCTTTAATGTATCCCTTTTACAAAATCCTGATTTCCGACAAATGTTAAAGACGGAACTTGATGTTTATATGGAGACCAACTTGTCTTCAGTATCTTCTGTGGGCGTGGTGTTGGAGGCACTTTAGGCGGTTCTTAGGGGTCGGATCATACAGTATGCCTCATTCATTAAAAAATCCAAAGCACGAGAATTTGTGGAGTTGGAAGGAGAAATTAAAAGTGCAAAGGCAGAGCTGAAGCGTCAAATGTCGTCTGATTGTCTCAGAGAATTGACCAGATTGAAATATAGATATAATACTATTTTGTCGAGTAAAGTGGAGTGTTGGTTATTCAGGGCAAGACAGTCATACTTTCAGTCAGGGGACAAAGCAAGAAAACTTTTGGCTAAATATATAAAACAGATGGAGGCCCATTCTACCATTCCTGCAGTGAAAGCTGTTGGTGAAATTTTTACCTTGGCTATTGATATTAATAATGCTTTTAAAGAATTTTACTTTGATCTCTATAGGTTGATGTCTTTGTCCACTGATGAAGATATTAGAAACTTTGTGGAACCTATAGAACTCCCTAAACTGATGACTCAGCAAAAAAAAATTCTTGATTCTGAAATAACATTGGAGGAGCTTGGCGAGGTAATTAAGGCCCTGCCTACAGGCAAGTCCATGAAGCCATATGGCTTTGCCACTGAGTTTTTTAAATCTTATGCTGCAGAACTGGCTCCACTTCTGTTAGAAGTTTATACAGAATCATTAAGGAATGGACAGTTTCTCCGACCATGACACAAGCCCGGATCAGTCTGATTCTTAAAAAAGACAAAGATCCAAGTGAGTGTAAAAGTTATTGTCCAATTTCCCTCATCCACTTAGATGTAAAAATCTTGTCGAAAATTCTGGCTAACCGATTAAGTAAAGTTATGACATCTCTTATACATATAGATCAGGTGGGCTTTATTCGGGGCCATAGCTCTTCTGATAACATTAAACGTCGCATTGATATCATGCGGTCAGTAGTGAATGATCAGTCCCCGTGGCTGCCATCTCACTTGACGCCGAAAAAGCCTTTGATATGGTAGAGTGGAATTATCTTTTTAAGATTTTGGAAGTGTATGGGTTCGGGAATATTTTCATTGGTTGGATTAAGCTACTTTATAGAAACCCGGTAGCGGCAGTGCAAACAAATGGACTGATTTCAGATTATTTTACTCTGGATAGGGGCACCCGGCAGGGTTGCCCTCTTTCCCCATTATTGTTCTGTCTTGCCCTGGAACCATTAGCAGCGGCGATAAGAAAGGAGAATGATTTTCCAGGGGTGGTGGCGGGGGGGATGACGCATAAGCTTTTGCTTTATGCTGATGATATTTTATTGTTCGTCTCTGACCCTACTAGATCTATACCTTGCCTCCACAGAATTATTAACACCTTTTCCAAATTCTCAGGATACAAAGTCAACTGGTCTAAATCGGAAGCTTTGGTTCTGACAGCATACTGTCCAGTAATGGCCTTTTAGCCAGGTGCCTTCCAGTGGCCCAAACAGGGCATTAAGTATTTGGGCATTTTATTTTCCAAAAAATTGTCTGATTTAGTTAGAGTTCATTTCGACCCGTTAATAAAACGGTTTTCGAGTGATGTAGACAGGTGGTCTTCTTTACATTTATCTATGATCGGGAAGGTAAATGTTATTAAAATGATTTGTATTTCAAAATTCAATTACCTGCTACAATCTCTCCCTATAGATGTCCCTCTTTCTTATTTCAAGCAATTTGTGAGCATAGAGAAGTATTTTTTTTTTGGAATGGTAAGCGTCCCAGGTTAAATTTCAACAAGTTACATAGGCCGATCGACAAGGGTGGGCTAGGCCTTCCCAAGATTCTGTTTTATTATTATGTGTTTGGTCTCAGACATTTGGTTCATTGGTCACTTCCACCTGAGAGAGCCCCTCCCTAGTTCTGCATTGAACAAGAAGTTCTTTCCCCTATCTTGCCACTGCAAAGCCTTTCCATTAATCTATCCAGAGAAGATAAATCACACCCCATTATTTCACATCTGCACTCAGTATGGACAAGTGTCCAGAGTGTTTGATTCTGATATTTATCTCAATGTAGCCTCGAGCCTATGGCTAAACCCCAAATTACGTATCAATAAGTCCCCTTTTTGTTGGTCAGAGTGGATCACGAGGGGGGTTAATACACTCGGTGATCTTTATGAGAGTGGTGTGATGATATCTTTTGAAAAATTGGTTCAACAGTTTGGGATTCCCAGATCTCAGTTTTTTTTAGGTATCTTCAACTACGCCACTTACTCTGTACTATTTTTGGGAGTACAATGCATCCCCCTAAAGCAGCAGATACTCTGGGAGAGGTGATTGCTGCTTTCGGAAGAGGACATGAAGCAATCATGTATTACTCCTTATTGATTCAGAGTCTATGGGATGGAGTCTCGACCACTCTCAAGAGATTATGGGAGAATAATTTAAATTTCGAATTGGGGAGGGCTAGGATTTTAAAAAATTTAAAAACTGCATCTAGGGATGCAAGGATGTGCCTTATGCAATTTAAGATTTTACAGCGGTTCTATTGGACCCCCTCTAAATTGTATAGGCTTGGTCTTAAAGATACACCCACATGCTGGTAATGCCATTCAGAAGATGGAGACACCACCCATGTTTTTTGGGGGTGTCGTAAGATCCAAGAATTCTGGTTGAAGGTGCAAGGCTTTGTATGTGAGGTGTTGAACACTCAGATCTCGTTCTGCCCTAGACTCTGTATTTTGGGAGATGGAAAGGTCATAAAATTGGAGGATAGGGACAAAATAAAGTGGGTTTTAACCAGTGTGTTTTTTTGGTAGGCAGGTTATTTTAAGGGGATGGAAATCAGATGGAGCGCCCTCGTTTCCAGAGTGGTGTGTGGAGATGGGGATGGTGGCTGCCTTTGAGGAGGGGTCGAGCAAAAGGATGGGAGTTTGGAATTCCTTCAGGAAGAAATGGGGCAGTTATTTGGCGTTTTTGGTGGACTCTCGAGGAGGGACGGTGGAGAGTACAACTTAGAGTTTAGTCTATGATTATACTTGATTGTTGTATTTTCCTTTTCTTTATTTTTTTTAAATTGTGTATTTTTATTATTATTATTTATTGTGTTTTATTGTTATGTTTATTATTGTTTTATTTTTATCTTTTTGGATATGTGAGTTTATATTCTATTGACCACAGGAGTGTTCGGGCGGGACCAGGTTGAGGTGGGAGGTTAGTAGGGGGAAGGGTTATAGTGGGGATTTATGTTAAAAAAAAAGGTTTGATTCATGATATATGTTGTTTGTCACTTTGTGTTAGCTTGTGAACCAATAAAAGTGTTAATCACAAAGAATGCCAGATATTAAAAAAGTGACGCCAAAAGGGTCGCCATGTCCACAGTGAAATATTTTTGATCACCCCTAACTGATAGATCATTGTTCAGTTGTGCGATTGGGGAACAAGCTCAATTCCATTATAATGAAAATTTCAGTGATCATGTGATTCCTGGCATCTTTATAAATGATCTTGTCCTTTCTTTTTTATATGTTGATAGAGAAAATGAACAGGTAGAATCAGATTAATTCATAGTAGATTGACTTTAAGTGAAACAAAGTGTTTTGACATGTTATTTGTTTCTGAGATATAACTATCCAACAGTGAATATCCTTTCAAATTATGTGATGTAGTTTTGCTTCTCATTTTTCATCCAAACTCTATATAAACATTGAGGCAGTGTCTTTCCTGTTTTCTGTCAGTGAAAGGAAAGCCTGATTATTATAAAACCTTTAAAAAATGATACCCAGGTTAAATTTACACTAAAATTCTATGTTTACGCTCCTGATTATTTATATGCTCTTATGCACAGAGTAAAAAACTTTTGTCATGTATTCATGAGGATTATGCAATATTCCTTTCTTACAGTGAAGTATCAGTGGGATACATTTCTCTGGAACCCTTGGTTTAGCTCATTTGAGGTTGAAATGACAGTAGCTGTAATATACTTGACTGTTTTGAATTGAAATCTCAGAACTGCTAGAAAAACACTATTAGGCTCTTAATCTTAATGACTCAGTTATATGCTTGGACTGGATTCTGTCTCCTAGATTAATATTCATCTTAAATTACAATAATTAGAAACTACTAAGATGGAGAGATGTAAGTCTGAACTTACCAGTGGGCTGTTAGCATTTAAGCATTTAAAATGAAATAAAGAATTAGATATACCAAAGATACCGCTTTAGTGATTTTATTCAAGGCAAGCGAACACCACAAGAACATCACACGTACAAACACAATGCAGTTGCAGTGGCATCAGGTGGCGTGTTTGTTCAGGCACCATATTCTCAAACAAACGGCAGAGCTTAAAGATAGCACCCAGTGAAGTGTACACAGCATGTTTGGAGGACAGGCCAGCATGATTGATGTGCCAAGAAGTCTGCAGGTTCTTTCAACTTGTGACTTACATGGCTAGGCTGATGACAGAACAGCGGTTGTCAGAAATACACCATGCGTCCACCTGTACGAGTCTTTCCGACATTTTTATGGCAATCTCAACAGAAATGGCTTCATATATCATATTCGTTAAAAGACCAAACAGTAGTGCGGTTAGCAGCATTCTTCCATACAGCTTAAATAACTATAGCAGGCAGCTTTAAGCTTAAAAGAGTTGTTTACTTCTCATTTCATAGCATAACGCACAGAAGATCACACTGACATGTCGACCCTTTTGAGAATTCAGTTTTAAGGGATTAATGTACGTCACTACAAAGACAAAAGCACACAGCGAGGTTGTTTGAAACTCCAATATTTCAGATGGAAAGGTCTGAAAACAGTGGTGTATGTATTTTATATGTACATGTATTTTTGTTTTGTTTTGTTTTGATGTGCATCCTGAAAGACTATGGGCCTGATTTGTTAATGTTTCAGCAGCAGGTTTGATTAGTTTTGGGTGCACTGGGCAATGAAAAATTAATTATGACTCGTGGAAGTGCATGCACTAATCATTTTATGATGTGATTAAAGCTGTAACAAATCTGGCTCATTGTTAGTGTTTGTTGATGCACTCGCTATATGGAATACCGTTTCAATAATGAGTTTGTGGGATGCTGGGAAGGAAACTACTAGGAGCCAGATATATGTGCAATTCCATTATTACCTCTAATCAGTACATATTATGTGTACATCTTTAAATCCAGTTGGGGTGTGTAATAAGTGTTTGTAAAAATGTTATGTGATTAAAGCCCAATGATGATTACAAATTTCTAATGATACATTTCTAATCACATATTTATAGTAAGGGTTGAGCAGTGTTTGCTCGCAAATTTCATGCAATAAAGCTTAAGGCTTGTGTGAAAAAATTGGAGATCATTATGGATTATGCAGTGATGCCACATTCAAGGTGAAGCAAGCTGTTAAATCCAATCCATACTTAAAAGACTAAAAGACTGAAATTGGGCTTAAATAAAAGTGAGTCTTCTAGTAGCAAGAGCACAGACCCCTTTCACCCAAATCCACACACAGAATTGCATCTATTCTTTTCCTTCAGCCAGTCTGTTAATCATTTCTTTACTTTTCTTGGTGACTCCTCCATCTGGCTTTAAATCCAGCTTGCTGACAGAGCTTTTCTTCTTGGCAGGTTGGGTTCCAGTGTTCGGCCTTGCTTTAGCTTTACTTGCTGTTTTACTTGTATGGCTTGTGGTCTTTTTGGGTTTGGAGTGGGACACACTGGGCTTCTCTGGCTACAGGCACAAAAATGAGACAGTTTGCACATCAGTTCTAAACACAAAGACATCTGGAAATAATACCTTAAGTAATAACCACATACTGCATGTGTAATATAAAAATATAACATGCATTATGCCTTCTAAATTAAATACAAGCAACTTTTTTTTTCTTCTACAAACGTCTTTGTAAAGTGTATCAGATACTTAATAAAATAAAAATCCATTAGTAAAGTTAAAAAGGGTTATAAAAATGTCTACTGTATGTTAGAGGTGTGCATTTGGACTGGGATTCTGTAAGACCAAAAACATCACAAGAGCAGGCAATTTTGAGTGTCATGTGGTAGATATAAGCCAGATATAAATCTTGCGGGACAAATAATGATCACGATCATTAACATGAATGAGCATCGGACATGATTGTGTTCATTCATTTTGTAACAAATTTATTCTGGTCAGGCTGGGTTTGCAAACTTGATTATATTTTGGGAAATAGAACCAACTAAATTCATTAGAAAAAATCATAGTCGGGTACAAACAAAAATTGTGGGAACAGGTGGGGTTTGGATTTAAAAACAGCCCAGCACACACCTCTACCTTGTGCTTAATTAATTGAATCTCATCCTAAACAATGTATACTTTAACAAAACTACATGTACCACAATGTACATGTCCCAATGAGCACTTTGAGGAACTCAATGGACCTGCCTTTCCTTCAGGAGGTAGTGGCAGAAATCTGGTGTTTTTTAGTCCATCTATACTTCAATTCTTCAATGTTGCATGAAGATCATATTGCAGGGAGCAGAGGGTATGTTCCAAGTATATGCGACTCACACCTCTCAGCATCCCTGGACAAGTCTATGCCAGAGTTCTAAAACACACTAGTATTTCAGAGGAACAATGTGGGTCCTACTCAGGATGTGTAAAAATAGACAAGTTCTTTGGACAAATACTAACCAGGGAGAGTGAAGGCTAACACATGCTTCCTCCAAGACTTGAAGCCAGCCAACAGCATCTTTTCTACCTACTGCTCATCACAAGACAATGTAACACACTTGGAGTAAAGCATTAAAGCTCACATATTCCCATGAGCCAGAGCTTTATCTCCCTGCAATTCTCACTGAGACTAAGCAGGGTTGAGCCTGGTCAGTACCTGGATGGAGGACCACCTGGGGAAAACCAAGGTTGCTGCTGGAAGTGGTATCAATGAGGCCAGAAGGGGGCACTCACCATGTCATCTGTGTGGGGCCTAATACCCCAGTATAGTGACGGTGACACTATACTGTAGAAACAGCACTGTCTTTCAATGAGATGTGGCTCTCTGTGGTCTGTGGGCACAATTTCCCCATTGGCCCTTATCTATAAATGCCCTAATAATTTCCATCGCTGAATTGGCTACATCAGTCTCCTCTCCTCTCTACCAATAGCTGGTGGGCATTATGGCGCAGTATGGCTGCCGTTGCATCGTCCAGGTGGATGCTACACACTGTTGGTGGTTGAAGAGATTTCCCTTCATACAACATAAAGCGCTTTGAGTGCCTAAAAAAGTGCTATATAAATCTATGGAATTCTTATTATTATAATTATTATGAGTCACTGGGGCGCACGGTGGCTTAGTGGTTAGCACGTTCGCCTCACACCTCCAGGGTCCGGGGTTCGAGTCCCGCCAGGGCCAAGTGTGTGTGGAGTTTGCATGTTCTCCCCGTGTGTCGGGGGTTTCCTCCCCCAGTCCAAAGACATGCATGGTAGGCTGATTGGCATGTCTAAAGTGTCCGTAGTGTGTGAATGGGTGTGTGAGTGTGTGTACCCAGCCGTGTGACTGGCAGCAGCTACACGCCGGTCCCAAGCCCGGATAAATGGGGAGGGGTGGGGAAAGCAATGGCAAACTACCCCACTACTTCTGCCGACATGCTTTGTGGTTCGCGTTGATGACATACGTGGGCCATAAAGTGACCGACGGTCGGTCTCGACTAATCGGTGATAGATAGATAGATGAGTCACTGTGATTGACAAGTGAGAGAGATAGAGTATACTACCTTTGCCACCCAAGGAGCCTTGGCTGTGGCAACAGATGGCTGTGGCATTGTTGGGACTTCCATCTTGGATCCCCAAAAGATAGGTCGAGCACTTTTTAGTTGTGCAATTTGGGAGCTCTAAAGTGACTGACTTTGTCAAGGGTATGTCTTGTTAATCTATATCCCTATCCTCACCTATGGTCATGAGCTGCGAGTAGTGACTGAAAGAAGTGACTACAAGAGGTTGATGGGTTGCTGGGTTTACTCTCTGAGATAGGGTGAGGAGCCCAGTAATTTAGGAGGAGCTAAGAATAGAACTGCTCTTCCTTCAAATCAAGAGTAGACAGTTGAGTAGACACCTTGCAAGGATCAGACATGTCAAACTGGATGGAGATCCTGGGGAAGACCCAGGAGCCACTGGAAAGATTATATCTCACAGATGCCTAAGGAACATCTGGGGATCCCCAGGAGGAGCTGGAATCTGTTGCTAGGGCTAGAGAAGTCTGGGCTGACCATCTCAGCTTGCTGGTATGATGACCCCCACCAGGCAAAGTGGAAGGAAAATGAATGAGTCAATGGTTTAACTAATTAACCACGAAAAAATCTTGACCATTTTTACCCATCTTCACCAAGCGTGCCAATATTCTGGAGCTGACTGAAAATGTGGAACAAACACAAAAATAGAACAGTTCTTTTATTTTAAGCCATTATTGTCTTGTTAGTGTAGATATTGCAGTCATTTGCATTAGGGTACAGGGCCCTATTTCAACATGCATTTGCAGATGACATTTTTATCGCAAGAGAGACTGGCTGTGCTGCATGTGCCAAGTAAAAACTAATATGAAAAAAATTGCAAGATAACATCTGTAAGACTTATTTTACTACTACAGAAGAGCATTACTGATACATAGAAGTATCTCTCTTTTTTTAAGATTATTATTCATTATTAGTTGTGTGAATGTGCTTAATTAATTCTTGCGCTAGTCATTTGCATTAAAAGTCGGTAAATAGGGCCCATTCGTAGTGAATGTTGCTTTTGTGACGTGCAAATAAAGGAGTGGTCATTTAACGGTAAATCTGAGCATTCATACAGTGTGCATTCAATCCTCCCGCATGAGTGCTGATATTACTTTCAATCAAAATTAACAGCACACATTAACTACTACTTTCATTGCACGTTCATATCAGTGAATTTTATTTAAGTTGACTACTGCTAAAACCTGTATACTTTACCATTCATCCATCCATCCAACCACCTAGTATTAAAAGGATCAATCTGTCTATCCATCCACCAAGGAATCCACCAACTGACTCATTTTTTCATCAATCCATTCTTTATATTTTGTGTATTAAACTGTGTTATCTGTGCATTTAAACCATGAGCAGCATATTTAGCCACTTTAACCAGTTTGGGTTGTCACATTTGCGGAGGGATTGAATTTGACACACAGTGAAAGGTCTAATCATCTCAGCCATGGTGTTGGTGTGCTGTGCTGAGATGCTTCACATCCTCCATGCTTTGTGTATGAAACATTGAAAAAAAGACCCCACACCTGACTAGAACAGACTTACAACAGAACGTCTGTCACTGTCTGAACAGTCCTATGAGGATGAAAAGATGGGCTGCATAAACACATCTACACACATATACAATATCAGACCTATATACTGTATTTCCATACCTAGTTAGTAGAAATTAAATACAGCGGATATAGAAGGTTTATACACCCCTGTTAATATTGGAGGTTTTTATGATGTGGAAAAAACCAGAAGACTCACAATAAGTATGCACATGCCTTAACTAATACTTTGAGATTTGTATTTCGCTTGTAATTCAGCACTCAAGTCTTTTGGGTAAGAGTGCAACAACTTGGCACACATTTTTCTTCATCTTCAGCTGTCTAACAGAGGCCTGCAGGTTTTCTGCCTAAATAGATTGCTATTTAGAAATAATTCCCAGTTGATGAGAAGCAGCCTCATAGCATGATATTTCCACCACCATGCTTCACTGTAGGTGTGGTGTTCTTTGGCTGTCTTGTTTTTGGGCCAAACATATCTTTTAGAATTATGGCCAAAACATTATACCTTTGTTTCGATAATGTAGGTAGGTTTGAATGTTTTTTTTTTTCCTTTGTGAGAACGGGCTTCCATCCTACCCCATAGCCCAGACATGTTACGAATACTAGAGATTGTTGTCCCATGCAGGCAGTGAAAAGTACTTGCCAGATATTCCTGCAGCTCCTTTAATGTTGCCATAGGTCTTTTGGAAGCCTCCCTGATTAGTTTAGTCTTGCCCTTTGGTCAATTATTGAGGGATGCCCTGTTCTTCTTATTGTCACTGTGGTACCCATCTCCTCTACTTGCCGATGATGACCATTACTGTGTTCCATGGCACATCTAATGTTTTGGAAATTTCTGGTGTACCCCTATCCTGATCATTCAATTTTAACATTGAGGTCTTGTAAATGTTTTGTAAGCTCTTTGCGGAACATGTCTTCAGCAGTCGTGCGGCACCAAGAAGATGTCAAGAAAATCGTATAGAAATATCTGAACTTATGTATGTCTTACTTGCATCTGATTGGTTAATTCTGAGCACAGTCCAAAAAAAAATCCTATTAATTTTCACTTGAAATTTTGTTGGTTGTGATATCACATTAAAGGTGGAAAAAGTTCTGACATTGATTTTATCTTGGTTTTGTTTTTCTAAATCACAAAAACCTGTGATTTTACCAGGGGTGTGTAGCCTTTCTTGTATCGCCTATATTTTCAAAATCTTACTTATTGGATATGGTGCGTTTTTCACAAAATAAATAATAGAAACTTTGTAACTTCTCCAGAAAGAATTTACAGAGATATAAATCTACAACTTTAAAGGAGGTTTTTGGCACAGAGCCTGTAGCAGCCCTTCACTCAGAGAATGGCTTCAACTAAATTTACACCGTTTAATCATACAATAATAAAAATAGTCACCGTGCAATACACGCATAATTTTGAGTCTGGGCTGACTAAATAGGGTAGCTGGGCCAAGACCTCAATCTCATTCAAGGAAAAAATACACTGTTTAGCAGAATCTTTATGGACAATCACACCCACATATGAGTCTTCCCCAAAACTTCCCCAAACTGTTGCTGCAAAGGAAGCACACAATTGTATAGGATGTCTTTTACCTAAGAGGCCTATCCCATACATTACATTTACATTTATTCATTTACCAGACGCTTTTACCCAAAGCGACTTACAAATGAGAGCACATTCACACACCAATGGTA
The DNA here is from genome assembly GCA_022414735.1 of Noturus placidus. Lineage (NCBI taxonomy): Eukaryota > Metazoa > Chordata > Actinopteri > Siluriformes > Ictaluridae > Noturus > Noturus placidus. The sequence goes on along the minus strand of JAFFST010044722.1, from coordinate 30,181 downwards.
GCAGAGCTGCATGCAAGGTGCTAGCTTGCCATCGGGGGCAACTTAGGGTTCAGTGTCTTGCCCAAGGACACTTCGGCATGGGATCACCCGGGCCGGGATTCGAACCACCAACCCCATGATTAGTGGATTAGTGGACAACCCCCTCTACCGACTGAGCCACAGCCGCCCATACATGTTCCAGCATGACAATGCCCCTGTGCACAAAGCGAGGTCCATGAAGACATGGTGTGCCAAGGTTGGAGTGGAAGAACACCATTAGCCTGCAGAGAGCCCTGACTCCCACCCCACAGAACACCTTTGGGATGAACTGGAAATCCCCACAGCCATGCTCGAAAAAATCTAGTGGAAAGCCTTCCCAGAAGAGTGGAAGTTATCATGAGACTAAATCTGAAATCGAATGTTCAAAAAGCGCATGTGTGTGATGGGCAGGTGTCCACAAACCACTGGCCATACAGTGTACATAAATATAAGCCTTAATTCTCAGCTTCTACGTTCCTTTGTGTCTTATTTCTTGGCAACAAAAAGCTTAAAGCACAGTACACAGTAAGGTGTGAAGCAGAGAAGCTGTCGCTGATTTTTTTCTAGACCAGACTAGATTTACACAGCCTATCATTGACCGTCATGACAAGTGATTACACAGAATGAAACATGCTTCTAGATTGTAGGTCGAGATTCAATATTGTGACTTCTCAGAGTTATTTGATTCGATTTAGTTAGCACCCTGTTTGCAGTGGCTATTAAAAGTGTCCTGACTGTACTACTTGCATACCTTGCTGGGTTCTTTAATGCTGGGATCATTGTATAGGCTGCGTATCCTGCGGCGGTCCAGCAGTTTGTTATCTGTAGCTTCTGGCTTTGCCTGCTCTCCTTTATAAGTGGCACTGTAGCTCGTCTCCAAATTAGCTTTCTCCTCCATTGACAGTTTGTACTGTGACTTGGCTTTGATGGGTTTCACAGGCTTTACATCAGTGTACGCCTTGAACTCCATACTGAAAAAGAGTTATTTTGAGGGGACAGTAAATTTACACTGTTACACAAGCTGTACACTCACTACTTTACATTGTAGCAAAGTGCCATTTCTTCAGTGTTGTCACATGAAAAGATATCATCAAATATTTACAGAAATGTGAGGGCTGTACTCACTTTTGTGAGATACTGTATATCATCCACAAACATTTATGGTCAAAAAAATATTTCATTAAAACCAATTACACAGGGCATATTAACAGTCCAAATTAAAACACATGATAACTGATTAAAACATCATTAATTGTGAACAACCTTGTTGTCGATAATAATGGGAACTATTAAAATAAAATCTAGCTAACATAACACAAGGCAGTTTTTCAATAACTTGTTATACTGATGGTTGCAGTGATTAGCTAGCTAACTAGCTACAATATATGCGGAGTGTTGTCAATCATTGGTGTGGTGTTATTTGGGGAAACCACGCCCCTGGTCAAGTGTATGCAATGGGGGGGGGGGGGGTTCCAAAACCGTTTTAGTTATATTGTATATCCATATTCCATTCAGTTATGTATGGATATTAAATTGCAAAATAATTATTCAGCTGTTGATATTCTGATATTTTGTGTTAACTATTACAACAAACAGATCATTAATGCCATTTAAACCTCTGATGGAATAAAGCAAATGATTTGAATCTCATGTTTTCTTCATTAACAGAACACATGCCGAAGTACATGAGCATGCTGAAATATTATACCCTCCTAGTGAACAATTACAATAGCTCAAAGTATGTAAAGCGAAGTAAAAGGCTAATATATTGAATTTTCTCATTTACAGAGAGTTTACAATACTGCTGTCAGAATCTTTACACACACTTCAATCCCATCACCTCTGCCCTTAAACCCAATTTTGGTCTTCTACTATTCTTTCAAAAAAATTGTATTATCCTTACTTTACTTTACACACTCTTCACCAGTGCTTGTTTCTCACTCTGCATTATTCTTTCAACTTGAGTAGAGAGCCTCACAGGCTTGTGTACAGACGAGACAAGGAGCTTATCCTACATTCATAGTGTGTGTGAAGTGGGCGGGGAGAAGTATTTAAAAGCTATAAACTGTTAATAAATCTAATATTTTATAACAATACATCAGTAATGTGGTGTAAAACTATCCAGAGCAACTTTGCCTTCAGTTTAAAAATTATTATAATTTTTTTTTTTTTATATACCTGTATGAGCTTCCGGTAGTTCCTTCCTGCTTGATCTGCCTGTTTAGAGCATCTGCTGCTGATCTCGCTCTGGACCTCAGCTCTTTCTTCACTCCAGTCTCAGCATCCTCCTCTTTCTTCACCGGTCGCTTCTTCTGCTCCGCCTTGACATCTTCTTTTTCTTTTACTCTCTCCTCGATCTCGCTCTTCTCCACGCCCGTGTCCGGTTCTGAGGCTCTCACGTGCTCCTGGTTTTGGCTCTTGCTCTCGCCTTTGGGGATCCACGGGTGATCTCCGCGTTTCTGAACGGGCCACGGTTTATAATCTTTCTGGTACTGCGTTTCGTTATCGAACGGTGTCTGGCACGGGCGGTACTCGTTTTTGGGTTTGCAGCTCGGTTCCGGTTTGACTCTCCAGGCTTTGAAGTCCTGGCGCGTGACAGACGACCCGCGCGCTGCTGAAGATGCTGATACTGCAGCCGACTCTTGAGGCGCGGTGTGGGTGGGCTCTGTTTCTATGGCGACCGCGCTGGGATGATGGGATTGCGCTAACGGGCCCGGTTGCGGATGGAGGTGCCGCACCTCGGCCACGTCCGAGTACTTGGTAAAAACGAGCGGGACGGCGATGTCGGCTTTATCCAGCTCGCTCCAGAAGCGGTTGATGCAGCAGGCGCGGGTGATGCAGGGCCACGCCATGCCCAAGACCTGCAGCAGCGATTTATTCTCAGCAAAAATGAGGCATCGAGTTAATCCCAATCTTTTTTTTTAACGGATTAGAGCGCGACCTTTCCTGCCGTGATGGATTTCCCCTCAGAAGGTGAAGTCAGTACAATCTTGCCGTAGTGTTCTAACAGAAAAAGATGACCCCAAATAGTATCTTGAAGGCCTGATGAGTGTGAGCGCAGCCCCGCCTGGTTGTGGAGGATTGCTGCGTAAAATCTCCCGTCACCTGCAGCCGGCTGCGGCTGGACAGCAGCACCCACAGGCCACGCCCCCAGATTAACCACTTCCTGTCCGAGACTGTATAACACTGTTCAGTTTCAGTGAAAAATCACGTTTGTTGTCTGTTCATTCTGAACATGCACTTCAGTGCAATTTCACAAGCGGTTAATTATAGCCTAGAGATTGGCATGTTTGAATGTAATGCTTCATGTTAATATCATGCTGGGCTTTATGTATTAATCTTTTTATGTCTTTAGATTTCTATACAGGGAGGCATGTTTAGTGGTTCGATTCCACCTCCGCCCTGTTTTCCTGTTCTGCCCATGCATGAGCGGTTTCCTCCAGGTACCCCGGCTTCCTCTCCTAGTACAAAGACATGCATCGTAGACCAATTGGCATTTCCAAATTGTTCATAGTGTGTGAATGGGTAGCAATGTGAACATGTGCACAATTGTGCCCAGGGTGTCCCTCGCCTTGTGTCCTGATTTCCCTGGGATAGGCTCACCGGTGTAGGATAAGTGGTATGGAAACTGGATGTGTGGACATTTAGACTAGAAAATAAATTGCTTCAGAAATGAATGTACAATTTGGAAACAGCATGATGAGGGGAAAAAAAATTGACGTGTGCAAGCAAAGAACTTTATACAAGCCTTTATAGGTATATTGTATTATACATGTAAAATATACAGTGCCCTCCACTAATATTGGCACCATAGAACCCGATCCCATTTGAACTTCCAGAAGTGTCTGGAGATTTAAAAAAAAAAAAAAAAGATTAAAGAATAAATACAAATTTTCACAGCATTTTTGCTTATATTTATTTAACAAGTGTGCCAATATTAGTGGAGTGGCACTGCATTGTATAGATCACAAGTTCCCTACCCTGGGCATGCAGTAATCCTTGTCTGGTCCTGCATTTTTTTGTGTTTTTCCTGCTGTTATACACCCACCCCAACTCGATTAGTTGAATGGAGTGTGTTAAAGCAGAGAAAAAGTGTGCCAGACTCGCTTCTGTTTGAACCGTTTGCTAAGGATATAAAAATAACAGCTGTCTGTGATGTGTTTAATTTCAGAGTACTGCATTCATTAGAAGAAAGTGTGAAAATGGGAAAGCTCAATTCGACACTGAAAGCTTGATTAGACATTATGCCAGGTTGTCATGTAAAATGCTGACACACCCTGCATGACCTAAGTTTGGGTTGTGTGCATTCATCTACTCCCACTCATCCATAACAAAGCTGGTGTTCTTAAGTAAAGCAGGGTCCTACAGCAGCTTGAACACACGTAGTAAACCTGGTAGTTAGCAGAGGAGTATAATCAGATGAAATGTCACCAGACTGTACTGGACTCCCATGCTTTAGGACTGGAATTGTGAATCGCCATCTCTGAGGAGTCACACCCATGTTCCTTTGTTTCAATCTTACAAGAGAAACACTAACGATACCATCTAGTGGCAGCATCAGAGCAGCAGACTGGAAACTGGAGACAGAGCTGAGAGCAAAGATACAAAGTCACGGTTCATATTCACACTATTTACCAAAAACGATGGACAAGTGGACATTAAAAATGAAATCAGATTACATTTACGCTATCATTTCTGCATCTGGTTCCTTTCCGTGTTTCTTCATCATGTTGTCTCGGAGAGTTTTTCTTGCCAAAGTCACTTCTGGCTTGCTCATTCGGGATCTAAACCTATAAAGATGCTTTGTGGCACTGTCTATTGTTAAATGCTCTATACAAAAACGACTGAATTGAATTTCTTTTTATACAAAAATACGATAGTATAAGAATTACAGTAATCAAGATATTCCAGAATGGCATATTAAAAATGTCACATTTATTTACATTGTAAATGAACAGTGTTTAAAACAACGCAACAGTTGTGATGGTTCAAGATTGTTCACTTTTTCACTTTCAAATGTTTCACACAGGTGAAATTAATACACACCAGTTAATACCCATTTAATTAAATGCATTGAGGCTCATAAGGTCTGTATAATATAAAACAGTATAAATACATTTAACACTGTAATGACTAACAGAATATTAATCCTGCAAAATGGCAAATTATATACACCAGTTAGAAAAATAAAAAATAATTTAAATCTACCCTAAGCTCATGAGGCCACTATTTAATCACTTTCTTCTTCTGGGTAACTTTTGATATAACATTCAACCATTTCATCTAGATCTACTTTAACATGGTAATTAATATTCAGCACAGCCAAACCTTTTGACCTGTGCCTCACTGGTGTGTCTGAAAGGTAAGCCTGTAGGCGTTTCTGTCCAGTACCTCCCTGCCCCCCAAACGTCAGCACGGGTAAAGAGGCCAGAATTCTCAGGAACGCGTTGACGTTTGGGAAGAACTTAACGTCCGAGTGCTGCAGTGTTTCATGAATGGTGCACGGCAGGTTGACTTCCTTTCCCCTGTGTTTCCATTTGATCCTCCAGCAGTGAAGCTCTGCAGGCAGTGTGTCTGGCTGAGGAAGATCGCTTCTGAATATGTCTGCGTGGGCTTCCTCTGAGGTGTTAAATTTCATCTGGCCCATGACTGCTGGAACAAGAGACAAGCACTTAAGAGCCCTGATATGGTTATCCGAGAACATGTCCTTCACTTCCTGAGTGATGTGCTCCATGAGCGGAAGAGTTAGGTATTCTTTGTAAAAGGACTCAGCCTGTATTTCTACCGTTTCAATCGCCCGTTGCTTTCTGAGGAACAGTCTGGGAACTTTGACTGGGATCTCCATCGCTGTGGCCAGATTTACAGCTTCCTCATACCAGAATTCATGGTAAACTTCGATGTTGTCTAGAACCTCATGCAAAGAATGCAAGACGGCTGTTAGGCTGCTGGCCGCAAAATACACATCAAGAGTCTCTCCTTGCAAGTTTTTACCAAAGGCTCTTGTGAATGAAAGAGCATTCTTCATTACGACCAGAGTAACGACAAACTCGAAGTCAGCCAAAGCCTCGGAAATGGCGTAAGCATCGCCGGTGAACTGGTCGTTCCATTTCAGGTCTTCGTTGTCTTGTATGCTGTCCATGCAGAGCAGAAGTGGCTCTAGCAAATCAACAGCCATCTCAAACACATTATGCAGCTCTGTCCAGATGGCACGACAGTTCTCTTTGAGGTCTTCTCCTTTCTCCATGTTGCCCTGCGAGAGAATGGAGATGGCGCTATCAAGTTCAGCCTGCAGAAGTGGAGAAGATTTAAAGAAGGCATCTGTCTTTCTAAGAACCGACATCACGACTTGAACACCAGTCAGCGGAATGCTGTTAGCTAGGTGTACGTTAAGCGCATAGGTTGCACACGGTGTACTCATGGCCATTGGGTATTTCTCTGTCAGCTGGTTGGCTATGGCTTTCATCTTACTGCCAAAGACACCAGAGCCTGCGTGTGCTTGACCTCTGCAGTGTTCCATGCTCAGATCCCATTCCTTCATGATGTGAGTCTCCAATTTGTCTGCCATAAATTGCTCCTCTCCTTCAAACAAGAAGAACTCGACAAACTCCTCCCTGAGAGTGTTGCTTTGGTCCACAAAACGCAAGAACACTGGGATGTGCTGACCTTCTGGAAATTCCACCAGCTCCCCAGTCACCAGAGAAAAGAAACGGCTTTCTCGTACTTCCTGCAGCAGCTCATCACGAACACATCGCTCACAAATATCCAGGAGTTGCTTCTGCTGTGCTCCTGGCCACAATTCCTCATTAACAGCTGCTGCTTCAAACCGTGCTCTAAGAACTTCATCGCCAGCATTAATGCGGTTTTCCAACAAAGCATGAAATGTGCTCATGATAAAAGGCTCTTCTTTTGACTGGTAACTCGATGGGATGTTTTGTTTTCCTATTAGCACAATCACTTCAAACAAAGACTTTAAGAACTCTCTTAGTTCTTTCTGATGAGCAGTCAACTGGGGTACATCAACCTCTGTGTCATCCTCACCAGCAGTGTTTTCCTTTTTTGAGAGCAACTGTTCTATTGAAGACTCCACTAAAACACAATTAAGGCAAAACAAAATGTTATTTATAAAATGTTTTTAATCTCGGCATCCAACAGATATAATTAGAGATATAATGAATACTCACGTCTTCGCTCTTTGATTTTTCTTACCTCTTCATCTGTCTATAAACATAAAAGCAAATGAAATAGGATAAAAGTTATAATAAAAAATAATACGAGTGTGTTTCATACACATAGGGATATCACTGATTGCTTCATAATGCCAATGTAGACTAACTTTTCCACAACAGACAAATAAAAGTAGTAAGTATATTTTTGCTGAATAATGTACAGTGCCCTCCACTAATATTGGCACCCTTGGTAAATATGACCAAAGAAGGCTGTGAAAAAATGTCTTTATTGTTTAAGCTTTTGATCTTTTGTTAACAAAATTCACAAAAATACTCTGCTCTCATGGATATGAAAAAATTTAAAACACAACACAAGTTTATATAAAAAAAATCTTTGTTAAATATAGGTGTGCAACAATTATTCGTACCCTTATGAATTCAAATGAGAAAAATATATTTGAAGTATATTCCCATTGATATTTAAAAAAACATTGTACCCCTGGTAGTCTAGGAACAGGAAAATGTTCAACCATGACATCCTGTTTCACAGGGGTATAAATATGAGGTAGCACATAGGCCAAATTCCCTTAATCACTCATAACAATGGGTAAGGCCAAGGAATACAGCTGTGATGTGCAGCAAAAGGTTGTTGAGCTTCACAAAATGGGAAGTGGCTATAATAAAAAAAAGCACAAGCATTGAAAATGTCCATTTCCACCAATCAGGGCAATAATTAAGAAGCTCCAGACCACTGTAAATGTTATGAATCAATCTGGAATTGGATGTGTGTCTATATTGTCTCAACACACTGTGAAGAGGATTTTTTGAGTGTGCAAAAATCTCCAAGAATCACAGCTCAGTTTGTTAGTTGTATCTTGGGGCCAGAAAGTCTCCAAAACTACAATCAGAAGTCACCTACATCACCATAACTTGTTTGAAGAGTTTCAAGAAAAAAAAGCCTCTCATCCAAAAAACAAACTCAAGCGTCTTCAGTTTGCCAGACACTACTGGAACTTCAAAAGGGGGATCGGGTTCTATGGTCAGATGAAACCAAAATAGAGTTTCTTGGTAATAAACATCAGAGGTGGTTTTGGTGCACACAAAGAGGTAGCCATATGGAAATGTACCTCATGCTCGTGGTTAAATATGGTGGTGACTCTTTAATGTTTTGGGACTTTATTTCTGCCAGAGGACCTGGACATTTTGTTAGGATAGCATCATGGACTGTCAAATATCAACAAATGAACACCTGACTGCCTCTTCCAGAAAGCAGGACAATGATCCAAAACATACTGTGACAGTGGGGTGAACTGAAGAGGAGAGTTCACCAGTGTGGACCTCAAAATGTGAAGTATCTGGAGAGATTCTGTATGGAGGAATGGTCTCAGATCCCTTGCCATGTATTCTCCAACCTCATCAGGCATTACAGGAGACTCAAAGCTGTTATCTTGGCAAAGAAAGGTAGCACAAAGTATGGACTAAAAGGGTGCCAATAATTGTTGCACACCTATATGTAACAAAGATAATACATTTTTGATAAACCTGTTTTGATTGACATTGTTTGATATCCATGAGAGCACAGTATTTTTTAAATTAATTTTCTGAACAAAAGATCAAAAGCCTTCTTTGCTCATATTTACCAAGGGTGCCAATATTAGTGGAGGGCACTGTAATTAACCCATCTTTGGTTTGTATTATTTATTACAGAAGTTAAAGACTATAGAATACTATAGAAGCATATGTTTCATTAGGCTGCTACTCAACTTTCTCTTGCTTCATTAAAAGTTTCATTAATAGTTGAAAAAAGTAGTGTACCAAAATTTTGATGCGTTTCCGATGTCTGCTGTGTGGATTACTGAGGTGGCTGGTTAAATCAAAAATGGTAGGAATAGCAGTATCTCTCAGCACAGTCCTGTAAGGGCTCTGTATTAACAGAGAAAATGCAGCTATGAGACATTGACCAAAAACAACTACCAAAACATGGCAGTTAATTCCTAAGCATGCAACAGCAGTCACACAGAGTCAGTCCTATAACCACAGAGTCAGTGCTACAATCACAGAAGCAGTCCTATAACCACATAAGCAGTCCTATAACCACAGAGGCAGTCCTATAACCACAGAGGCCGTCCTACAACCACAGAGGCCGTCCTACAACCACAGAGGCAGTCCTACAACCACAGAGGCAGTGCTACAATCATAGAAGCAGTCCTATAACCACAGAAGCAGTCCTATAACCACAGAGGCAGTCTTATAACCACAGAGGCCGTCCTACAACCACAGAGTCAGTGCTACAACCACAGAGTCAGTGCTACAACCACAGAGTCAGTGCTACAACCACAGAGTCAGTGCTACAACCACAGAGGCCGTCCTACAACCACACAGGCAGTCCTACAACCACATAGGCAGTCCTAGAGTCATTCCTATAATCAGAGTCAGTCCTAAGGTCAGTCCTATAACCACAGAGTCACTCCTATAATCACAGGGTCAGTCCTAGTCAGTCCTATAACCACAGAAGCAGTCCTATAACCACAGAAGCAGTCCTATAACCACAGAAGCAGTCCTAGAGAGTCATTCCTATAATCAGAGTCAGTCCTAAGGTCAGTCCTATAACCAGAGTCACTCCTATAATCACAGGGTCAGTCCTATAACCACAGAGGCAGTCCTACAACCACAGAGGCAGTCCTACAACCACAAAGTCAGTCCTAGAGTCAGTCCTAGAGTCAGTTCTATAACCACAGCGTCAGTCCTATAACCACAAAGTCAATCCTAGAGTCAGTCCTATACCCACAGAATCAGTCCTATACCCACAGAATCAGTCCTATACCCACAGAATCAGTCCTACAATCACAGAGTCAGTCCTATAACCACAGAGGCAGTCCTACAACCACAGAGGCAGTCCTACAACCACAGAGGCAGTCCTATAACCACAGAGTCAGTCCTAGAGTCAGTTCTATAACCACAGCGTCAGTCCTATAACCACAAAGTCAGTCCTAGAGTCAGTCCTATAACCACAAAGTCAGTCCTAGAGTCAGTCCTATAACCACAGAGGCAGTCCTATAACCACAGAGGCAGTCCTACAACCACAGAAGCAGTCCTATAACCACAGAGGCAGTCCTACAACCACAGAGGCAGTCCTACAACCACAGAGTCAGTCCTATAACCACAGAGTCAGTCCTATAACCCCAGAGTCAGTCCTAGAGTCATTCCTATAATCAGAGTCAGTCCTATAATCAGAGTCAGTCCTAAGGTCAGTCCTATAACCAGAGTCAGTCCTATAATCAGAGTCAGTCCTATAATCAGAGTCAGTCCTATAACCAGAGTCATTCCTATAATCAGAGTCAGTCCTAAGGTCAGTCCTATAACCACCGAGTCACTCCTATAATCACAGGGTCAGTCCTAGAGTCAGTTCTATAACCACAGCGTCAGTCCTATAACCACAAAGTCAGTCCTAGAGGCAGTCCTATAACCACAGAGGCAGTCCTACAACCACAGAGGCAGTCCTACAACCACAGAGGCAGTCATATAACCACAGAGTCAGTCCTAGAGTCAGTTCTATAACCACAGCGTCAGTCCTATAACCACAAAGTCAGTCCTAGAGTCAGTCCTAGAGTCAGTTCTATAAACAGAGTGTCAGTCCTATAACCACAAAGTCAGTCCTAGAGTCAGTCCTATACCCACAGAATCAGTCCTACAATCACAGAGTCAGTCCTATAACCACAGAAGCAGTCCTAAAACCACAGAGGCAGTCCTATAACCACAGAGGCAGTCCTATAACCACAGAGGCAGACCTATAACCACAGAGGCAGACCTATAACCGCAGAGGCAGACCTATAACCGCAGAGGCAGACCTATAACCGCAGAGGCAGACCTATACCCGCAGAGGCAGTCCTACAATCACAGAGGCAGTCCTATAACCACAGAGTTAGTCCTATAACCACAGAGTCAGTCCTATAACCACAGAGTCAGTCCTATAACCACAGAGTCACTCCTATAATCACAGGGTCAGTCCTAGTCAGTCCTATAACCACAGAGTCACTCCTATAATCACAGGGTCAGTCCTAAGGTCAGTCCTATAACCACAGAGTCAGTCCTATAACCACAGAGTCAGTCCTAGAGTCAGTCCTATAACCACAAAGTCAGTCCTAGAGTCAGTCCTATAACCACAGAGTCACTCCTATATTCACAGGGTCAGTCCTAGAGTCAGTTCTATAACCACAGAGTCAGTCCTATAATCACAGAGTCAGTCCTTGAGTCAGTCCTATAAGCACAGAGTCAGTCCTATAATCACAGAGTCAGTCCTATAACCACAGAGTCAGTCCTATAAGCACAGAGTCAGTCCTATAATCGCAAAGTCAGTCCTAGAGTCAGTCCTATAACCACAGAGTCAGTCCTATATTCACAGGGTCAATCCTAGAGTCAGTCCTATAACCACAGAGTCAGTCCTATAACCACAGAGTCAGTCCTATAAGCACAGAGTCAGTCCTATAACCACAGAGTCAGTCCTATAAGCACAGAGTCAGTCCTATAATCGCAAAGTCAGTCCTAGAGTCAGTCCTATAACCACAGAGTCAGTCCTATATTCACAGGGTCAATCCTAGAGTCAGTCCTATAACCACAGAGTCAGTCCTATAACCACAGAGTCAGTCCTATAAGCACAGAGTCAGTCCTATAACCACAGAGTCAGTCCTATAAGCACAGAGTCAGTCCTAGAGTCAGTCCTAGAACCACAGAGTCAGTCCTATAACCACAGAGTCTGTCCTAGAGTCAGTTCTATAACCACAGCGTCAGTCCTATAACCATAGAGTCAGTCCTATAATCGCAAAGTCAGTCCTATAATCGCAAAGTCAGTCCTACAGTCCTAAAACCAGTCTTAACATCACACACATTCATAAAAATCATAAAAGGTCAATCCTGAAATTATAGTCACACAGAGGCAGTCCTAAAGGTACGCAGAGGCAGTCCTAAAAATTACAGAGCAGAAAGACATATGTAATTAATTCAAGTAACCGCACTGACCGTTTTACAAATCATTGCTGGCTCAAAGTGTTTCGCACATAGCCTGTAATGTTTGTTTAGCTGATCAGGAGTTTTCTCTTCGAGATCTGCACGGCGACAGTTCTCTACCCACAGCCTACATCTGTCCACAAGAAAGAGAAATTACAAAGGCGTTATACTCAGTAGGGCTGCAACAACTAAGCGATAAAATCAAAAATTTAAATATTCGACAACGAATGTCGTTATGGATTAATCGGGTCTGTGACGTCACGGGTCTGTGTACCCCCCACCTCATTACACATAAATGATTGCAAAAGCTAATTTTCCTTGTGGTTTTGTTCAGGTAGATCTATTTTATTAACGGGCACTGTTTCAAAGATGATCCAAATATGTAAAAAAAAAAAAAAAAAAAAAAATTTCCATGGGGTGTACTAATTTGTTCACATGACTGTATAGCCCTGTTTAGTGTGAACAGGCACAACTGTAGGAAGTGAAGCACAGATTTTGGGATTCACGTAGCACATTTTGTAAATTGGAGCTGCTAAACTGAGCAGTTAAGCCACTGCCATATTTCTGACCAATGATTGGAATTAAACAATGGAATTTTTACAAGTACATATAAACCTAGCATCCTAAAGCCCATTCGCTGTAGATTCCCTTTATTGAAAATGGATCACCAGACAACCACCACTGAGGTGATATTTGGGCGTCGGACTGCTCTCAGAACAGCAGTGACATGGTGGTGTGTTGCAATGGGTTCACAGGTTACACAGTTTTCTGCTGAGGAGTTTACCAACCAAAAACACAGTGCAGTGCTGTGATTGGAAACTGACGCTGATGGAAGGCTTGGAGGGTGTAAAATATGGTGTTTGTGTCAAAAGTTCAACAAACTGTTTTTATCTCGCTGTATACTTACTAGGTGAACCAACAAGGTAAGTGTGTATAATAAAGCGGTGAGTAAGACTGCACAGTGCAGGGCTGATACACTCTTACCAGCCATACACACGGGTGGTGCTGACAATGTTCCACCATCCAAATACATCACCAAGAGTATGTGGATACCTGACCATGACCCTCATATGTGCTTGATGAACATCTCATTCCAGATCTAGTCCCAGCCACTCTTCTGGGAAGGCTTTCCACTAGATTTTGGAGCATGGCTGTGTCTGTGGGGATAAAACGGCCAGTGGGTGTACCTTCTTAATAAAATGTTATCTGAGGCCAGAGATTGTGTGTGTGCTAGGTTTCTTCTATGCAGAAAGAAATCATAAAGACAGAAAGCTGATGCTCATAATAAAAGATCCTGTTAGTACACTTGACTCTTTTTGAGTCTGGTTTCTCTGAAGGTTTCTTCCTCATGTCCTCTCAGGGAGTTTGTCTTTGTCATCTCTGCCTAGCTCATAAAGGATTTCAAGAGGCATTTATTTGTCATTTTTACACATATTTAGACATGAACGGGTGAGCAGTTGTTGTAATATAATAAGATAAATACAGTGGTGGACAATGGCAGAGTAACAGTGAGGTGCTATTAAGTAAGCAGAACTGTAAATACTTCTGAAAGTAAAGGTGATTTGTGACAATGTTTATTAATAAAATGAAACTGAAATCGCTAATTAGTCAGAATCACTCTCAGAGCCACAGCTAAGTCCAATTCAAATAGTGTGATGAAAGTGAGCAGCACCCATCACTTCAACCTGCAGGGCAAACTCATTCTACCTACCCGTATTCGCACAGATCCCGCCTCTTGCGCTTTGATTGGCTGATAATATTCACAAAACAAAGCACAGGCCAATTCAGATACTGCGTGAGAGCGCGATCCGGAAGTAAAGCTTTCAGAGTACAGGTGGAAAAACAACTACGCAAAGTAGATTTAGCTTCTCTAGCTAATTCGTACTTCTTGTTTTTGTTGTTGTCTTACCTATACCTTCTAGCTTGCTGAATGATGTTGTAACGCTTATTTGTTTTCCTATTAGCATGAGGTTTATTGACTTAAACGTGTTAATTTGCTAATACCAAACAGACTCACCTTTCAGGATCTCTTGGAAACCTGAAGAAAGCCAGATCAGACTGAGTGCTTTTCCGGGTGCAGTTTGGAGCCGCGCAAAAATTTGGCATTGTTTATGAAACGAATGTAAACAAACTGTTACGGTTTACAGTCCATGCATTTTTAAAAAAAAAATGTGTATTAAAATTGAACAGCGTCGTATTTTCCCACTAAATCAGCGCACAGCTACTACACAGCTAGCTAGCTAAACAGCTAACAAAGCACGGAACTGCTGTCCCAGAATGCATTTCGACACACGTCCCATAATGCTACATGTCACGATGTATGTTAATGTCTGTTAAAAATGAATAAAAAAAAAAATCAAAGAAACAACCGGTAATATGATTGGAAGTCATAGGATCCCTAGATAATAAATCTCTATGATTATAAATGAAAAAGCCGCTCAGATTTTCCTACTTTAGTATTAGGTATAACGCAAGGTGTTGATGTTGAATTACAGCATTTGCGCTACAAAATAAGTAAAATGGAAATTTTATTAATTACCGAGCTGTATCACTGTAACAACACATACAGCTTAAATCTTCAAATTGTTCTCCTGTTTTAAATAAAAAAAAAATATATATATAATAAAAATCTTGGGCTCGTCCGGGATTTGAACCCGGGACCTCTCGCACCCGAAGCGAGAATCATACCCCTAGACCAACGAGCCGCGTGCTACATATCCACGTTTTGTTACGATAAATATCGTCGTATACCGACTAACAACACGTTTGAAATTTTTGATGTACTGCTAGGTCAACAGTTTATGGAAACCTGATCATCACACCCATATGTACTTGTTGAACATCCCATTTCCCATAAAACAGCTGTTATAATAAACCTCCTCTTCTGGGAGGGCTTTCCACTAGATTTTGGAGCGTGGCTGTGGGGATTTGTGTTCATTCAGCTATAATAGCATTAGTGAGGTCAGGATGAGAAGTCATGGTGCACAGTCAGTGTCCCAGTTTATCCCAAAGCGGGGTCTGGGCTCAGTGCAGGTGACTCGAGTTCTTCCACACAAACCGTGTCTTCATGGAGCTCGCTTTGTGCACAGGGGCATTGTCATGCTGAAGATAGGTTTGGGCCTCTTAGATCCTGTAGGCCAGTGACAGCTCAGGGGTTAAGATATTGGATTACTGATTGGAAGGCTTCAACTTCAAATCTCAGCGCTGACACTGTTGGGCTCTTAACTGTATAAAAGAGTTAAATGTAAGTTGCTCTGGATAAGAGTGTCTGCCAAATGCTATAAATATACATTGTAATGCTACAGCACACAAAGGCATCCTTTACAATTTTATAGCAAGAGTTTAAGGAAAAACTACATACGGGTATGATGGTCAGGTGTCCACATACTTTCGGACATATATTGTAGGTGGCTTACAATTGAAATGAGTCAATTTCCTGTTAAATCATTTATAACTGTTGTACTCACTGCCATCTTATTAGGAACACCTCTACACCTGCTCGTAGCCAATCATATAACAGCAGCACAAGGCATAAACTCATGCAGATACAGGTTCATGTTCAGATTAGAATGGGGAGAAAATGTGATTTCAGAGACGTTGACCATGTCACAATTGTTGGTGCCGGTTGAACTCTTTAGAGTATTATAGACACCGCTTATATCCTTTGATTTTCATAAACATTAGTCTCGGCCATTTACACGGAATGGTGTGAAAAATAAACAATGCCCAGAAAGTGGTAGTTCTGCAGGAAGAAATTCATGGTTAATGAGAGAAATGGTGAGCAGACAGTTCGAGCTGACAGAAAGGCTACAGTAACTTAAATACCACCCTGCACAATTATGTGAACATTAAATAAAGCTCATGACCTGTATGTGCAGGATATATTATTGCACACCTGCCACATTAGATCCTGATTGGATAATTGCATGAAAGGGCAGGTGTAAAGATTTTACTTTAAAAGAATAAATAAATAAAAATAAAATTTAAAAAGAAGTGGCAGAGTGTATACAGTGCATCCGGAAAGTATTCACAGCACTTCACATTTTGTCATGTTTCAGCCTTATTCTAAAATTGATTAAATTAATTATTTTCCTCAAAATTCTACCAACAATACCCCATAATGACAACATGAAAGAAATTTATTTGAAATCTTTACAAATTAAAAAAAAAAAAAAAAAAAAAA
>JAFFST010044721.1:158678-175160 GCA_022414735.1 Noturus placidus | reverse complement strand
CGCAAACGCTTGGTTGCAGTTGTTGCTGCTAAGGGTGGCCCAACCAGTTATTAGGTTTAGGGGGGCAATCACTTTTTCACACAGGGCCATGATGGTTTGGATTTTTTTTCACCTTTAATAATAAACACCTTCATTTACAAATTGCATTTTGTGTTTACTTGTGTTGTCCTTGACTATTGTTTAAATTGGTTTGATGTTCCGAAACACTTAAGTGTGACAAACATGCAAAGGAACAGGAAATGAGGAAGGGGGCAAACACTTTTTCACACCACTGTAGTTGTTGTCTATGAGAAAAAGGAAACATTGTGAGCTCATTGTACAGCTGTGAGAGGAAGCCAGGTTGGTGATGCAGGGGAAAACAGGGTGGGTAAGAGAAAATCTTTCATGCCTAAACCAGACTCATCTCTCAAGGGGTTGTTACTACAGCAAGAGTGAAGCTATATCTTCCAAATCTTGAGGTTGGTTTGGGCTGTATTTTTATTTTTTTTTACCATAATCACTCTTTACCACGTTCCCTTCAAGCCACAAGCATGGCTCCACTTGACCCACCATCCCTCAAAACACAAGAAAGACATCTATCAAAATTCTTCTCTTTCCTAGCTTTTCAAACCGATGACTCACTGGATTCAATCGAAAACTCGCTTCATCACTAAGCAATTAAGCAAGAACTAAGCCAATTCTGAAAAAAAAAACTTGTTTTGTAGCTGTACTATTATCTATTTAACAGAGTTTTAGCTTAATGGCACTCTTAAAGGCTCATTATACTTTGTCAGTACTGCTTCTGAGATCTGACTGAAATGAACTTTTGAAAGCATAGCACAGAGCTTTCATAGTCTTTCACAAGAGTAGGGGAACCCGATAGGAGAACACAGCAGGAGAATCCATTAAACAAGGTGATGAGCAGTAAACAGCAAAGTGTGACAGGTAGTAAACAGCAAAGTACATATTTTACTGTTTGTTAAAATAAAACGGTGGCACTTGAAATGAGATGACTGAGATGTGGATATTGCTGGAGTTTTTTTTTTTTTGTTTGTTTTGTTTTTTACTGAAGACAACCGCACAGAATCACACTGGGTGCTGGAAACCATTTATTTGAAAGTATGATTGAAATTATGATGAACTTTTCTCAGAGCTTGATTACAGTGGAATGCTTATATTAATTATGTGCCCCATCATGCTTATGTGAATTATCTGCCTCAACTGTGGACCTTTCTGACACACCGAAGGCATCAGAAGCTTTTTCAGATGGAAATATAAGTGGGCCTTTTAACTAGCATGAATATATGGAGACTACAAAGCAATGCTATATCGTTCTGTATAGGGGTATCTGCTAAATGCTGTAAATGTAACTTTAAATGTAAAAAGTGAACTGTTGACTTTAACATTTTAATAACATGCTTTGTTTTTGTTTTTCTTCAACTTATTGCCAAACTGTGTCTTGATGTGAAATCATGTGTCATTTGATAGAGGATATCAACTTTGTTAATAGACACTGTTTCAAAGAGGATCAAATATACTTTTTTGGCCAGTGAACATATGTCAGGAACTACTCTAAATCTGGAGATATCTTGATTTCACATCAAGACACAGTTTGGCAATAAGTTGAAGAAAAACAAAAACAAAGCATGTTATTAAAATGTTGGGCCATTACAAGAACAGATTTCAGAACAATTTCAAGTTCCTGATACTGTACTACAGGAATGAACACCATTCTTCCAAAAGATATTCCCTCAATCAGTGTTTTTATGATGTTGGTGCAGTGCGCTGTCGTTCCAAAATCTCCCATAGGTGTCACTCCAAAATCTCCCATATGTGGCGACACCCTTTCACTTTAGACTGCAGCATTGAATTAGCCAGCCATAACAGGCAGAGAAAATGAACACTGATCACCTGTGATATTCTGTCACTCTCCTCTGCACTTAAGATCTTTTCTTCTAGGTGGAAATGGAAATCTTAAATATATTTTACAAGATGACAGGTGTCCTGCTGAGTATCTATAATGTGTTCACATGGGGACATGGATATTTTAGACAGGGCTGTAGATGTTTTGACTTTGCTCTTCAGTGGGAGATCATTGCTGAAAGCTGGATGTAAGCAGACATTAGCCCTACTGGGTCAGTAAATCTAGAGCGGATGCTGTGGTCTCCTCATATGTGTGCTTTGTGGTAAGGACTTACAGTTAAAACAAAAGAAATTTGTAAATGTATTATGTTGTTATTATCTGAATTTTTTATCATTGATTATCTAAAATAATCTATATTTTATGATTTTGTTCCTCTCATGTAATTGTTGTACTGAGTACAAAGAGGCTTACAAGATGTGTTCATGATACAAATTGTTTATGGTAAGGCACATTAATGACACAATCTACTATCACTAATGAATTGACTATATATTTGAATTTAATAAGAGTATGAATGTGTAGGAATATTTACAAACAATTCATTAACAGTAGTTGCACAAGAAGACCTATACTGCACTATTTAATTAGCTATGTATACCAGAGCGAAACTAGTTCCTGAACAGGACTTAATGATCAATGCAACACTTGAGCTTGAATAAGACATGCGTAATTCAGCAGTATTTAGCAGATGAAGGTTTCATCGCTTTAATACTTCCATTTGTACAGCAAGGCAGATGAATTGGAACAACCTGAAAATTATAATTGTATATCATCATTTTAGAAATGCAAATCAACATTGTGTTTGCAAATAACATGTCCAAAGGGATGGATACAAAGACAGAACAATAGAGGGTCTAAAACAAAATCTGGTGGGACATCATATAAGGCTGCACAATATAGATATGGGAAAAATATGAATATTCTGCATGATGAACTTGTTGGATAACATGATGACAATAGAAAGAGACATGTCTCTACTTTTCAGTAACAATTTTTCCTTCCTTACATTGTCACTCCTTGCTGTTTAACAATCCCTAACAGTACTTGTCTTTTCCAATCAAATAGCTACTGGTAGAAGTGTTTTTGGCTATTCACATGTGAATGATTTTTTGTGGCTCTTTTCCAAGTATAAAAGGTACTATTATTCCCAACATTTTCTTATCAAAGCCTGTTGAATTGTCTCAATTGTGGGGCCTCACATGGCAATGATGATTAAAAATATGATTACTTCAAGTCTCAGAAGAATCTGCATTAAAGTTGCAAACTGTTAGCTGCCTTTCAAGTAAGGATTAAACTAATCAAACGCTTGTCATGGTCAATGGTGTCAAATGCTGCCCTTAAACCAATATAAATCCAATACCTAAACAGAAAACTATTCACAATCTGAAGCATGCAGTCAGACAAAGAACATTTTACCCAGCACTGGTGTTGTACTAAGAGATTCTATACTAAGAACCATCAGAAGCCTGTCCACACACAATTCAGCTTCTCACCCAGATCCACCAATTTATCATTTGCTCGTTATCAGGAAGCTTTAAAACTTTTCCACTTATGTCTGAAGTTCATTACCAGCAACTTTATGCTCTTATTTTCACCTGTCTCTTCTGGATGGCTGTGTCCTAAAGAAATGCAAATCATAATGCGGAGGGTCCTGAAGCATAACCAATTTGTTCTAAAAGTCAGGTAGTTTATAGATTCCTCAATTAAACACAGTGAAGTGCTCAGAAATTAAAACCACTTTCCTTAAAACTAAATAAACCTGTTTTCTCTTTATGAGGCTTTATTGCCCACTATTCTTAAGGTGAGTGTGGATATGGCACCCAAATAAAATATAGCAAGTAAACAAATTACAACAAATGTTGTATGCTTATAAGGTAGAGAGGGGAACTTATATTTACAGTGTAAAATAAAGTATTTTAAACAGGTTATTCTCTATATTTGATCGCTTCACTTTTTCCACATTTTGTTATGTTACAGTCTTATTCCAAAATGGATTAAATTCATTATTTTCCTCAAAATTCTACAAACAATACCCCATAATGACAACATGAAAGAAGTTTGTTTGACAACTTTGCAAATTTATTAAAAATAAAAAAACAAAAAAACACATGTTCATAAGTATTCACAGCCTTTGTCATGACACTCAATATTGCGCTCAGGTGCATCCTGTTTCCACTGATCATCCTTGAGATGTTTCTACAATTTTATTAGAGTCCACCTGTGGCAAATTCAGTTGATTGGACATGATTTGGAAAGGCACACACCTGTCTATATAAGGTCCCACAGTTAACAATGCATGTCAGAGCACAAACCAAGCCATGAAGTGCAAGGAATTGTCTTCAGACCTCCGAGACAGGATTGTATCGAGGCACAGATCTGGGGAAGGATACAGAAACATTTCTGCAGCATTGAAAGTCCCAATGAGGATATTGGCCTCCATCATCTGTAAATGGAAGAGGTTTGGAACCAGCAGGACACTTCCTAGAGCTGGCCGCTCAGCCAAACTGTGCGTTCAGGGGAGAAGGGCCTTAGTCGGGGAGGTGACCAAAAACCTGATGGTCACTCTGACAGAGCGCCAGAGTGTCTCTGTGGAGAGAGGAGAACCTTCCAGAAGAACAACTATCAATGCAGAACTCCATCAATCAGGCCTGTATGGTAGATTGTCCAGACGGAAGCCACAGCTCGCCTGGAGTTTGCCAAAACGTGCCTGAAGGACTCTCAGACCATGAGAAACATAATTATCTGGTCTCATGAAACAAAGATTGAACTCTTTGACCTGAATGGCAAGTGTCATATCTGGAGTTAACCAGGCACCAGTCATCAACTGGCCAATATCATCCCTACAGTGAAGCATGGTGGTGGCAGCATCATGCTCTGGGGATGTTTTTCAACGGCAAGGAACTGGGAGACATGTCAGGATCGAGGGAAACATGAATGCAGCAATGTACAGAGACATCCTTGATTAAAACCTGCTCCAGAGTTCTCTGGACCTCAGACTGGGGCAAAGGTTCAACTTCCAACAGGACAACAACCCTAAGCACACAGCCAAGATAACAAAGTAGTGGCTACAGGACAAATCTGTGAATGTCCTTGAGTGACCCAGCCAAAGCCCAGACTTGAACCCGATTGAACATCTTTGGAGAGATCTGAAAATGGCTGTACACCGACACTCCCCATCCAACCTGATGGAGCTTGAGAGGTCCTGTAAAGAAGAATGGGAGAAACGGCCCAAAAATAGGTGTGCCAAGCTTGTAGCATCATACTCAAAATGACTTGAAGCTAAAATTGGTGCCAAAGGTGTTTCAACAAAGTATTGAGCAAAGGCTGTGAATACTTATGTATGTCACGGTTCCCCCTGGTGGCTGTACGCAGGTACTGCACCTTTGTTCTGCAAGAAGCAGAGAGCAATGACAGTTCTCAACACATGGACTGTGTTTACATTTTTGTGTTTGTCTGAACCCCAGTTTGCCGGTAGACTCCATGTCCCAGCAGCCACTGCTCACCCAAATTCACATGTTTTCCTGCACCTGTTTCACGTTGTGGTTAATGAGCACTGATGTGTGTGTGTGTGTGTGTGTGTGTGTGTGTGTGTGTGTGTGTGTGTTTGTATATAGCCCTTGTTTTCACATAGTCTTTGTCTTTTATTGTTTAGACTCACGTCTCTGTGTCACGGTGTTTGTGTTTAGCCTGAGTGTTTGTTTAATGCCACAGTGTTTATGTACAGTATATCAGTCTTAGTGTCTTTGTTTGGTTGCTTTGTTGATATGTTATATATTAAATCTTCAAATCTGCGTTTGCATCCGTCTCATCTACCCGAACGCAACAATGTACATGTGCTTTTTTTGTTTTTTATTTTTAATAAATTTGCAAAGGTTTCAAACAAACTTCTTTTATGTTGTCATTATGGGGTATTGTTTCTAGAATTTTGAGGAAAATAATGAATTTAATCCATTTTGGAATAAGGCTGTAACATAACAAAATATGGAAAAAGTGAAGCACTGTGAATACTTTCTGGATGCACTGTAAGATTTTTTTAAATAACGTTAAAAAATATATATGACTGTATCAGTTATCAACATACGCACTGACAAACCATGAATGCCACTGTATATTGCACGTAACCCAGAAATATAAAATCAATTCAATATCTATCTATCTATCTATATATATATATATATATATATATATATATATATATATATATATATATATATATATATATATATACACACACACACAGGGATTGAGAGAGATTGTTTGGATAGTACAATATCAAATTCAAAGCAGTCTTTTATGTGCCGTAGCAAAGCAGACTTAAGACTGTAGAAGGATGTATGTTGTGGAGTATAATCATTACCATCACTGCCACTAATTCCATTCAAGCTTTGGGGTACACAAGCAGTGCTTAATGAGTAACAGGCCACTTTCCGAGTAAACCTACCATGGTAAACTGAGATGAAAGACAGAAAAGAGTACAGTGAGTAGGGATGAAGGGGGAAAAAAAAACAGGCTGTGGCTACTGATGAGGTAGGTATGTAATGAAGGTGACAGGTACTGTGGCATGCTGATGGAAGAAAACAAGCTCTTTGAACCCACTTAAGCTGTTCATTATTACCATTTCCAACACAGACAGCCAAGTCAAACATCACCATCTAATTTGCCCTTTGCGTCTTCCTGCTCCTTTCTGACATTTCTGTTTTCTTTTCCAGCCATTCTACAAATAACACTCATCCAGCTTTATGAATTGAACAACAGTCTGGGTGCTCTTCAGCAATGGGGTCTAAACAGCTTTATAGGATCCACATTGTATCCAAACCAGATTTGCCTTTCCCTTTTAAATTAAAACAGTTGAATGTACTATAAAGGTATTCTTCCTCAGTCCATGTCATCCGTCTCTGGAAAATAAGGACAGGTTGTTTTGAATTCCTCATGACTGTGATGTCACTACCATGAACACATTTACATATTCAGCCTACAGCAGTTTGGCTGAATTAACAAGGACTGTTGTTTAAAGTAGAAGAGAGAACAACACAAAATAGCTAAAATTTGCATTTCTGGCTGTTACAGGCAAATGTGTCCAAGTGTCACAAGTAGTGGATTATATTTATTTTCTCCACATTACTGAAC
This sequence comes from Noturus placidus, assembly GCA_022414735.1. NCBI lineage: Eukaryota > Metazoa > Chordata > Actinopteri > Siluriformes > Ictaluridae > Noturus > Noturus placidus. Next base: position 168,130 of record JAFFST010044721.1, on the reverse strand, counting down.
ATTTATATCTGTAGTGAACAGTTTGTTTGACTGCGTTATGAATGAGACACACTACAGTGCCGACTGTGCCAAAAACTTAATGTTGGAGGATGGACCAATTCCAACAACACTGCACTTCACAGCAAGCCCACGATCCCCCAATAAATTAGCTTCTAATGTTATGTTTAAAGAATATTCAGCATGAATCTGGACCACAAAGAAGATGCAGGGTTGGTATCTTACTAGCTAGCAATTGTAGATACTTGGGTTGTCATGATAACAAACATATCTTACAATACTATACCAGCTGAAGTATCACGATACCACACAATATTGTTTTAATTCATAATTTAAATCTATAAATTTAACCAAATTTATAGAAATACATCAAAACAAATTAAACCAGAAAAACCAGATTTTCCTCTCTGTACTTTATTAATGAGAATGAATAACTGGCTATTGGAAATTGGCAAGCAACTAATAAAATGTGCAACATATTTCATCTAATGGTCCCTAGAGCAATGAAATCATGCAAATGGAAATTGCCCTCAGAGTACAAAGAATGAACATAACATTGGTAATAAATAATTGAAATTGGTAAAGAAATAACCCTTGCAATCAAACACGGCCAATTTTACAGGGATCATACAGATGCTTCAATTCCAGGACTTTCAAGGACTTTTAAAACACTATTTGTTTCTTTTAAGGACTATATAAGAGATATTGTCATGTTGTCAGACAAACGAACGAGTACGGAATGGGGCTCCTCTCTGCCCCTCACTGAACAAAGTAAAGCAGGACCTTGCTCTTCTGTTAAATTGAGTGAGTGAATAGTGGGAAGAGAGGGATGGGCTGCAGCACAGTGTCATATTTTGAGTGAAAGGATTGTATTCATGTTCTATCAAAAATAAACATTTTAAAGTTATTTAGTGATTTCGTATTTATTGACTTTTTATAATTCAAGCACTTTTTAAACAACATGTAAAATGTAATAATATAGACATTTTAGAATATAGACAAGAATAAAGAAAATTTAAGGTATTATACATCACTGATGATTTTAGTTTAAGTTTTAGGTTGAGTTATAGCCATCTGTCACATATCACTCTCTCAATTTCTTTCCATCTGTCTAACTATTTCAAAAATAACATTTGCATTAAAGAATGAACTCTGGAAATACTCAAGAGCCAGCACATGGCCTTCTTATTTGCTACTTCTAAATATTATTAATTGGTTTGTTAATACGAGCTTGTTTTCATTCCTTTGCCTTCACAACACTATACATAACTATACTACACACAAAACATTAGAAGCTGATTACACCATTTAAAGTCTTCATTGCAAAGTGTTCATTAATCTTTAACAATCTGAAACTTTTATGCAACTCTTGCATAGATTAAATATATTTATGTAATAAATAGGCAATATTTACTTTACTTGACTCTGGAATATACTTTATTTTTTAACTAAAATCATGCAACATTACAATATCTGAAATTTCATACTTAATGTAAGCTTTGGTAGCAGGGTAACAAATGTCTGAAGTGTCAATAGTAATTACAAAATCTACGGCAATGATTATTTTACTCCATTACACTATACACTGGATATGCTGATTTTTCTGTTAGAGCTGCTTGGTAACTTTCAACTGTCAAAAAATATTTTTTTAAATAAATAATAATAAAAAACATGCCTACATTCAACTCAGTGGGATATCAAATATTGTTTTTATTTCCACTTAAATATTTTAATTGACAGTTATATTGGGTTCCACAATACCGAACATGTAATGGCTTGTGTGTTGGCTGAGCTAAGGAACCCACTGAGTCATGTCAAAATCAATTAAATTTCATCTTCATGAGACAGTAAACAGCTTAGAGGAAGTTACAATTCAATATATTAAGCATTCCATTGTTTTGAGAATTTTTCAAGAAACAAGGCTCCATGCTGTAAATGTGTTGAAACACATTTAATAGGGCCTACTCTTTTTTGGGAAATGAAGAGGTTATAAATGTATAACTTGTGATTAGATGTTTGATTAAACAGAGCTATCATGATGTGCAAGCTTTCTCTGCAAGCTTTAGTATATGCTCTGACAAGTTATGAGTATGGTAATGTTTTTCTATGATCAAAATTATTTTGATGATTATGACTAGATTTCATGAAGCTTCATTACATATAACTGCTCTGCTGTGGTAGATACAGTATAAAGTTACTCAGTAGGAGCTATGGGCTTAGCATGATTTGAAAGGGTTAAATGGACCAATAAGTAGAATTTATGTGTTTCCTGGCAGCTGGATATTGTTGACTGGTTGCTAGTCGCATGGCTGCCCACATGGCTTGCCACAACACTGGAAGTAACCTGCATTTTTTGAGCCAAACATTTGAAGAGAATAAAAAATGCTGGCATTTCTCCAGCCCGCAGACAGCCATGAGCACCTACTTCTCATCGTTCTTTAACATCCTAGATCCCATCCTACTACTAAAGTACTGTTTATCTTTTTAAATGTTTCAATGCTTCTAATATGAACTCTGTGTTTTCATCTTTAAAAGTCAAGCTAATAATAATCCTCACATTTTTTCAGTCAAAGGACTTATTCACTCTTTCTATTTCTCTGACCACCTGCACATTCCCGAGGACTTGACCTTTACCACTCGATCACTAATGGCTTGCTTTACCTAAAATGATGGAATGAGTGAGCCATTGTTAACCTGATTGACATAAACAGCATGTGGCCAGCTCAGATAACTCACCCAAGAGGTGGTGTTCCCTGACCTCCAGCAATATAACCAGTGTAACAGAAAAGATCACACTAGTCATGTCCATGCAAAGGTCACTCGAATTGCCAATTAGATACATTTGTAATGGCGAGTTCATGTATGTGTATGTCAACTTATGTATGTAGTCTATGTTCCTATCTATTACTGCACCAATCTAAGATTTAGTGGCTTTATATATATATATATATATATATATATATATATATATATATATATATATATACTGTATATATACATGTCTAACAATGAGGACTTACATTGTTAAAAAATAGTGATTGTGTTGAGTAATGGTATTTATCTCAGGCCTTATTTCAATAAGAAAACTTAAATGACTTCCCAGAGACTTAGGGAGAAATTACTGTTCTTAAATGAAATACAATTAGTTTGGACAGATTCCATTCCAGAGTTTAGTGAATTCTATGCAAATACAGCAGCTAACTAAAAATAAGTTCAAAAATGGATACACAATAACCCAGTCCAATGTGTGTGTGAAGGCTGGCAAAAACCTCTGCATCATACTTCACCCTCTCCCTCTTCAACTTTACCCTAAAGTGGACATGATAAATGTATGCAGTTTACATAATGGTTAACTCATACTATCTTGTCATTTTCACAGCAGGAAAGTGTAACACACCTCAGCACATGAAGTTCCTGACAAAATGTGGGCGAGATCTTTGACAAAGTTATTGATTTATGGTTAAAACAAGAAAAAGAGCCAGACATTGCATAAGCTGTGCGGAACTGTGCAAATCCTCTGCATAGAAGAGGAATAAAGTAGAGGAATCACTCTACATGAAGTTATTATTCTTTCACTAGAATGTTCTTGACTAACATTTGCTCTTCTTATTAGCCAATTTCTCTCTAGTGCGTTGGTTGACTTGGCTCTCTGGATGATAAAGAAAGCATATGTGCTCTTAGTTACAGTTTTAACACCACACATGGCACAAATAAAATATCACAATTTTTACCATCTGTTAATCCTAAAGATAAACAACTGTATGGCTATATCAGAACCTTACCACCACTTTCTTCATGATCAGTCACTGCTCTTATCTGTGATGTTATACTGAGTCTGCATGTCAGAATGCAGTTTCCACACTCGTATGATTTATTAGATTACACTTTTTCACTCTGCTTTGTGGCAGAGACACAATCATGATTGTCAATCTTTTTTTTTCTCTAAGCTGTCTGCTTAAATATATTTCTGTCCTAAGAGTTTCAGGTTTCAAAGCAACTTGTGGTATAAGTCGATTAAACCATACTCAGCAAATCAGAGACGTTTTTATTTTTCTTGTCAGTATTTATAACGGCATTAATTTAGAGAGGTGTAATTGCTGAATGCTAGCAGCATGTGCTGTTAGTTCTGGCTGCAAAGAAAAAAATAATTGACATGCTGAACATTGGCTATATTTATTTTGGGAGAAATCAGAGCCAGCACCATGCTGAGAGTCAGCGTCGTCTACCTCTGGTATAGGCGGTTCCTACATCTGGGCCTGATTCTCTAAGGTATTTGCTGCAATGTGTAAGAACATGCAAACAAGCTTAATGAACAAAAGATCCAAGATCGTTTTGCATGATAAGGTACCCAAATCTAGTAAACTTCAAAACAAGTGCTGCAGCGTATAGGAGGGTTCATCATGTTATTCATGGAATTACTGGCAGATGAAGCCACAGTTTACTCACTGAGCTTTATTTTTACATAATCTACTATACATAAAACTATGGGTTGTTTTTTTTTTTTTTTTACATTTTGGTAGCTTAGTGATTAGTATGTTTGACTTGCTCCTCCAGGGTTGAGAATTCAAATCCCACCTCCACTCTGTGTGATTGGTGATTGAATGACCTCCCCAGTCCAAAGACATGCATTATAGGCCGAATGGCTTTCCAAATTGTCTGTAGTGTGTGAATGTGTGTGCCATTGCGCCCTGCGATAGGTTGGCACAATGACCAGGCCCAAAGTTCCCTGAGGTAGGCTCCTGGATCCCCTGCAACCCTGTTTAAGATAAGCGGTATGGAAAATGGATGGAATCAGACGATCAGCATAAGAATATGCTGGTCAGTTAATCCGAATAACAGCAATGCCCAGAGAAGACATGACCAATAGAATGAAAAGGGTGTTTCAATGCTTCTTTATTTTATATGATTATATATAGAAGTGTCACCATTTGAAGAACCAGTTTAATGCTTAAATGGTTCTTTACATTTTATCTGTGCAATTCAAATTATGCCCGAGTTGCTGTTACCTTTTCAGTTATCACATTCTCTCTTGCATCTATACTGTACAAAAGTAATTCTATAACAAAAAAACAAAAAACTATATATATATATATACTGTATATATATGTGTGTTGCACAGAAGACACACTTTGTCTTTAACAATTATAGTAAATGTGTTGAAAGCTACCATGAAATTAGCCTAGCTAGGTGTGTTGCTGCCTAATTGTTTAATTAAGCTACATTTACATAGTATTAGTCTCATTTTAACATATAAAACTAAATGAAATTTTATTTTGGCAGTTGGGTTAGGGAAATGTATCTTATCACCAAATTGGATCAGCTGAAGTAATGTTACCTTTAAAGCTTGCTAAAGTAGGTAACGTTAGCTGAGAATCTAGTGTTCGTGTCTATTTTCTGATTTGATCAAGTCAGAGTTTAATACGCTATAATTTAGGAGTATTTAAAGAAAACACGATCTATTGTAGTTAGCTCCTTATTGTCAGCTATTATATAATGTTTTCTTTTGAAATGCTGGGTCACAGCTTATATAAGCAGCTGTTAAACAGCTATGCCAATAACTGTCGAGAACATTTTAGGCACAATCACTTTTCAGGTAAATGCCTGCAATGTTTAATATTGTCTGTAGTCATTAGTTATGCAATTAAAGGGGCATCTCAAAAACGACAGTTTGATTAACCCACATGCTAACCCACATGTTATCAACAGCAATGCTAACAGTGAACAGTGAATATGTGTTGGAGGCTTGTTCACTTATTTCTTTCTTACTTTTCAGAACAGACTCCATGATTTAGTCATTTAAGGTGTTCAGGTCGTCAACTTCTTAACAGCAAGTTGAACAGGCATTTCATAATATAATGCATGGAATATTTTCATAACCTTTTCACATTCAGAAGATATCATTTTACTATATAGAACTTTGCATACATCCTAAATATATGCACTACACTGGAATTGATTAAGGTGAAGAACAATAATGTTGTCCTAATCATATAGTTGATAGCTCTACAGCTTCATTGCCATTATCATAAAAAGCTACAACCATACAAATAATTTCTATCAATGCATTTGTTAAAACTGTGTTATATATACTTTTCAACCCTTATCAACCCATATGTTAGAGTTTTATGTGGTAACCATACCCATAACCACTGTGGCGGTTTGACTTGGTTACCACAAGAAATCTCTATAAACATCTGTCAGCAATTTATCCAAATAAACAACTATCAATGGACTTAGTATCATATTAATGCCATGAACTCTGGACTTATAAAAATCAATTTGATGAGATCCTTTCATTGGCTTAAAATTGCCTTAAAACCACATGCTGAAATGAGTGCAAGAAGTGTGTAGTGAGATAGCAGCCATCCCCGAAAATATGATTATGTGAAACTATTTGTAGACCATTATAATCAAAAATATATTTACAAAAAAGAAAAAGAAAAAAAAAAACACACACACAAACACATTCACAATTGTACATTGATTTAAACTTTCAATTTAGTCAATACTCTATTGCAGATCGAACAGGCCATAAATATATTTATTTATATATAAATATTTGGAATTTAATTTTAAAAACACAAAGAAAGAGACTGAAAATCTATCAGAATAACCAACATGTCTTAACTTCTGCTTCACGAATCTAAGATACAACTCTGTGAACTTCACTCTACAAAGCTAAGCTTGCTTGTTTTTAAGCGGCATGCCCCCAACTGCTGGTGAAAGAAGTGATTTGCTTTACTTTAGTGCAGTACCACATAGCAGCTTTCAGACTAGATTTGCTTTGCGAATTTATTCTGGGGGTGGACCAAAATCAGCCAATTATGGATGGTCCTGGTGAGACATTCTGCAGATAAAAGAGTCGACCAGCTAACTAGTTTTGTTGCTTGTGAGTGATAGGAGACCTTATGTTGTCTGATGAGCAGAAATAGCTTTTTGCTATAATGAAATAGTAACAATTAATGGTTCCTCCATATTGAGTTTTCCAGAAAGTTTTGACCCCAGCCATGTGCTTTTGTTTGTTATTGCCCTTTGCTTCTAAGACTAGCAGATTCATAGAGTTAAAGTTCATCTACATGAACTCAGCATGAAGTAACATCAGAGGAAATTAATCACTACCAGAAGCGAATATCTTTTTCACATACCACATCCTCCTCTGTTCAACTGAGGATGTGGTATTTCACCAAGCAGATTTCAGTTGCATACAGTGTATATGTTGCTTTAGTCAATATCTTTGTTAGTCAGATCGAGTGTTATGACCCAGTCTAGGGTTAGGTCGCACAGCGTAAGTAAAGGCAAGGGGTAATGTAGGTAGAGTGAATGAGTGTATGGTGTCCTACGTGTAGACAGGAATGAGACACAGAGGAGTAAGCTCAAAAAAGGTCATATATATTGTGATATTTACAGAATATATACACTTTCTGTATACCACCATAAGCCTTTTTGACGAGAAACACTCATTTGAATTATGAGTAAAAGATAACGGTCACTGAAAGTGAAGGTGAAACACACAACAACCTGAAGAGGGGAAAACAGGTACTCATGTGGAACAGTGAAATACTTAGGTGGTAGGCTGGACTTGTTAGTAAGCAGTTAGTCATTCATTTATTTATTCATATAATCATCTTCAGTAATCACTCCATCCAGGTCAGAGTCATGGTGGAACTAAAGTCTATCCTGGGATCAATGGGCACAAGGCAGGAATACACACAGAATGAGACGCCAGTCCAGAGGACGGCACATCGAAGACATTCACACACTTATTCACACAGAGGGCCAATTTTGCTTATCCAAATAACTAGTGGATTTTTTTAAAATTATCTGGAGAAAATGTACGCAGACATAGGGCTACTCTACTGTAAGAAACACCTTTGGTTAACGTGTGAGCATCAGTGTTCATAATTACATGATGGGTTTATGATTGTGTGTGATTTGATGGAAGTGGATTGCACAAATAATTAATAATTGTAATAATTGTGTGAGAATACAACAAAGCCACCTACAGATTTGAGATCTTACTGCAGGCATATATCACAAATGAAATAATATTACAGTTATGGCAGACTTTAACAACTTTATATCAAAGGTAAATGTCAGTGTCAATTATTTAAGACTCTATCTACACTATCCACTTGTTTATATATGGTAAATGGTAAACACCAATGGTAGCAGAGCTGCCATGCAAGCCGCTTACTTGCCATTGGGAGCAACTTGGGGTTCAGTGTCTTGCACAAGGATAGACTATCGAACAATGGGCCGGGAATCGAACCGCCAACCCTACGATTAGTGGACAACCTACTTGAGTGACTATTTACAAGAATACTGCACATACTTTGGTATGTTGTGTTTAGTGTATTATATATTGGATAGTGTTATAGTTTATTTTCTTTATTTATTGTATTTATCAACATTGCATAGTATCTCTCACTGTGTCACTAGTCTCCTGTGCATTAGTATTTGAAGATATGTGTAGTGTTGTGATTGTTGGGCAAAACATATTTTGTTCCTCACATTACCATTGTCTGTGATGAGAAGAATTACACTAAAGCCTTCTTGACTTGTATAAAATGTATAATATTCTTTATTTGCAACCGTTTTCAAAACACCAGATGAATCAGTACCATATATCCAAACAAAAACTTCTAAAACCTCACACTTTATAATAAAGTGAAGACAAGCGAAGCATATCCCAGTGGCAGTCCAACACCATTCACACTCTGTTTCTGTTTATGCCTTTCAAATTAACAGCCAAGTGAGAACCATATGGCCTGATTGTTATGGTGGATATACAACACAAACAAACTAAGATCCCTCCAACAATTTAATCATAAAAAAAAAAAAAACTGTGCCACAGACAAATTCTTCCACCATTTTGTTTGAACAGACAACAACAATGTCACTTGCATGATTTTTCATAATATTAAGAGGTTGTAGCTACTTGCAGGCTGTAAATGAGATAAATGTATGTTCTAGGTGTACATAAGTTCATCTTTTAGAAAGACTTCTGCAAAAGGATAAACCAGACTACAATTTTCTGATTGGGCCTCCTTCTTATTTACAAGCAGCATGCAGTAATTAGATGGAAACACATCAAAGACCTGTTTCTTAAGCAATAATGTGGAGGCAAACATTAGTCTGCTGACAAACCCTTCCTAAAAATCATTTATAATTGTCAGTAATGAATAATTAATATCACGATTATACCCATTTTCCCTGACTTCTAATAAACATGTTTATTGTAATAAAACAGTGGTGTTACCATGATGTTCCGTCCCCAACAGAATAAGACATATTTAAAATCACATATATTTATCGCAGTTCCCTCACTGTTTATTTACAGTATATTGCAAAATCAGAGCAAATCAGACATGATCAATGTTACATGAAGTAAGGTCCAAAGATTAAAAGGTCCAAAGACTCACAGAGAAAAAATAAATTATTTTTATATATATATA
>JAFFST010044721.1:129022-150605 GCA_022414735.1 Noturus placidus | reverse complement strand
TCCCAATGTTCCTGACATGTGTGAGAAATGTAAACTCTCACCGTGTAACCTGAGTCATATGTTTGCACTCTGTCCCAAACTACAGAACTTTGGAAGTCCTTTTTTAGGACTATGTCGAGACATTCTTAGAATCAATTTGGAGATCTGTCCTCTAATTGCCATCTTTAGTGTTTCATCTTAGTGTCAGACTCTGAACCTTAAACAAGCTAGTGTCGTGGCCTTCGCATCGTTGCTTGCTCGGCATAGAATATTGTTGTCTTGGACCTCTCCGCAACCCCCCTCTATATCAGTCTGGCTTAAAGATCTAATGTTCTTTTTGAAGCTGGAAAAAAATCAAGTATAACATCAGAGGCAGCGGAGAGTCATTTTTGGAAAATGGCAACAGTTTATTACCTACTTCAAGGATGTTCGCACTCTGGAGGTAGATTAAGGAGAGGTGGACAGTCAATACTATCCATTTAAACCCCCCCTTCCCCCCTCCCTTATTTATTTATTTATTTTATTTCTTTATATATATTCTGTATCGATTTATGAAAATAATACGAGACATATGTAATTGAATCACATGTACATGAATCATAAATAAATGAATCATATGTAAACATTCCTGGGTGGGGTGGGAGGGGCTGTTATTGGGTTAAAAATATTGATTCTGTATTGATATATTTTGTTGTACTCTGAAAAGTGTATAAGAATCAATAAAAAAATTATAAATAGAAGAGAAAAAAAAAAAAAGGAGTGGAGACACTGGTTGGAGGGTGCCATCCACTCATTCATAATGTATATGGACCATAAAAATCTAGAGTACCTGAGGACCACCAAACGTCTCATGCCCCACCAGGCTCGCTGGTCCCTTTTCTTCTCCAGGTTCCAGTTTACTCTGTCATATAGGCCAGGAGAAAAGAACACAAAAGGGCTGTCTCGAATCCACTCCCCTGAGAGTCGGGCGGACCACGAAGATTATATCTTGCCCCCCTCCTGTATTGTTGGCACCATAGAGTGGACCCTAGATCAAGCCTTAGCTCACTTCCCCGGATCACAAATCCTGGCAACATGTCATCCCGGTAAACAACTCGTCCCGACACTGTACCATCTGGAACTCATCACTTGGGTCCATACGACACTAGCAATGGGCCATCCAGGAGCTCGTCGCACTTACCAACTAATGGCCGAGAGATATTGGTGGCCCCACATGCCTAGGGAGGTACAGCGCATTGTATCCTCGTGCTCCACCTGCGCTCAATCTAAGGTACCGCTTACCCTACCAGCCGGGAAATTGGTACCTCTACCTACCTCTGTATGCCCATGGTCCCACCTGGCTCTAGACTTCATCACGGACTTGCCAGAGTCACGAGGTAACATGGTGATACTCGTGATCGTCGCTCGGTTTTCAAAATCCCTGCGCCTAATTCCACTACCGGCCATGCCGTCTGCCTTTGACACAGCTGAGCTACTTTTCCAACACGTGTTTAGATACTTCGGCATCCCAGAGGAGATCGTGAGTGACAGGAGTCCGTAATTCACGTCTCGAGTCTGGGCCAGTTTCATGGAAAAAATGGGGGTCACTGTTAAGTGGTACTTGATGTTTTGCTTCAAATGCATATTTGACTACAGCACTACACATATATTATGCAGCATGACATGTCATAAAATTAAAACACAACAGTCAATTATGTAACTGACTATATTGTATAAAGGACAGTATCAGCAACTTTGTGGTACAAATATGATAATTATTTTAAATCTGTGATTTAAATCCCACAATTGTGTGGGATGCACATCTTTAATAATTATTCTTTATTTACAAAAGGATACAAAATTTACTCCATGGATTAGTTGTTTCTCATCTCTTTATCTTACAAAATTAGTGCATATGGTTATGTTTATTGGTTTGCTGGTTTAAAAATCAATTATCTGATTCACAGACGTATGGCTACTGAGTTCACACTTGCAGTGTATTTTGACAAGGCCACCCAAGAGTCGATGCATACCATTGGTGTCTGTCTGTCCTTTTCTGTCTTTAGACACTATAGGAGTCTGTGGTTAGCATGTGGCTGTGGCCTGCATGTAGCATGTGTGTGAGTGTGATGTCATGACCCCAGTGTGTGTTATGTTTGTGTTTAGAAGTTGTTGAAATTCATGGCACAGGTGGCAGAGAGATGACAGAATATACACACATAGAGATGGTCGCAATTTCCTCCGTAAAAATAACCTGTCCCACAGAAGCACCTGACACAACAACTGCCCTGGTATGCAGCCCACAACCTGCCTCCCGATTCAAAGTTTGGCAAACTGGGCTGTTGTGTTACTCAAAGATATCGAAGAGCTGCGATCTTTGACCTCTGGTTAGGTTTTCAGATCACTTCCACTTCCTGATGACTTTCACGTCCACTACTTTCATGTCTTGTCACCCTTGACATTCCCTCATCCTTCAACTATACATCACTTAGTAGGGTCCTTAAAAAGCCAACTGTGCATTGTGGAAATAAAGATTCTGCTAGAATAGCTTTAAAGTATACTTTAACCTTGACAACTCATTCACACTGCTATTTGGCTGCAAGTCTTTTATTCTTGCATCCACCTGAGCCTGTGCACTCTGTGCCAATTTATAAAAAAACGTGCAGGCCTTGCCAAGTCTTACAACTGCTTTATAGTGGCAGTGCCTGCCATACCACCTCTCTGTGCCCTCGGTGGCTAATGCACACTAAGAGCTGTAATAAGTGCCCAAACCCAACAGGTGGTCTCCATTATCACAGCAGCAGGGCTGTGTTTGTGCCAGTGAAGCCTGGATGAAAATTATGAGGGCTGCAATTCAGGGCCCAGTGATTGAGCTTATAGAGAATCCTTAGGACCAAATGACAGAGAAAGTACTCACTAAAACAGAAAGTCAAATTCTAGCCAAGGCTTAAGGGGAAGGCCATAAGTATTGATGCCAAAAAAGGAAGTCTTAAACATAGAGCTCGACTTTATTGTTTGTTTTCTGTTGGATCATTGAGGTAATTAAGCAAATGTTTTATCAGGCTTGCGGGATCAGCTGATTTGATTTTTTGGAATGCAATTTACTAGTGTCATTATCATGGCCAATTAATGGAGCATAAAACCCTGCATACGTCCTCTTGGACCAATAAAGGATAATCATAGGCACATAGGCTTTGTTTTCTGTATGTGTATATATATATATATATATATATATATATATATATATATATATAAATGGAAGAAATTCAAGACCATAGTTACACTCCCCAGTGGTCGCCCAACAAAGTTCACTCCAAGAGCAAGATGTTTAATAGTCTGTGAGGTCACAAAGGAACCCAGGGTAACTTCTAAGCAATTAAAGGCCTCTTTCACATTGGCTTATGTTGTTGTTCATCATTAATGTTCATCATGAGATCACTGAGAATGGTGTGCATGGCAGGGTTGTTAGGAGAAAACCACTTCTCTCCAAAAAGAGAAAAAAATCTGAGAATCATGCTATTTATGTCATATTTCTGCAGAAATATACAAAATGTATAGAAAAGGGTTCATAAACTTTCAAGCACCACTGTGTGTGTATCAGTCTATTGTGTTCCAAATAGTTTTATTTTTATTCTCCCTTTTTATAAACTCTAGGAATTAGTCGGAGTGATAATCTCAAATAAATAACAAGAAATTAGACCACCATGATATGCCAGGTTATGGGGAATCATGAAAATTAAACTGTACCATTCTCTCTGAATGATCTTAACAAACAGAATGAAAAGCTTAGTCCACAGATTGTGTAGATTGTTTTTGTATTGAACCACATGAGTTTAGGTATAATCTCATGACATGACTTGGATTAACGCTTTAGATCAAATTACTCATCTGAGTCCAAAGTAAATTATTTTGGAAGGGTGAAAGACACATGTTGGCACCGTCAAAGCATTTTTTTTAAATGCTTTGCAAACTCTGCATGTTTCCAGCAGTGATGAGGTACTTACAACATGGAGTTGGATTTAAGTCCTATTTCAATCACAATTTATGACTTGTAACTTGACTTGGGCTCACTTATCTATGGCCAAAGATACATTGTAGGCTTGAGTTTAAAGACTTTTGGTATTTCCGATAGCTGAAATGATCTGTGTTGGCAATGTGCTTTCCAAGACCCCATTCAGTACTTGACATAATTAGGGACATTGGGTGTGACTTGGTTGTGTGGGCAAGATGACTTAGACTTCAATGTAAGTGTCTTGATTCAGTGTAAGATGACTTAGTACTCAGTTAGTTTGTTAATGGTATGCTATGTTTTATTAGCTAAAGTACTGATCTATAGGTATACCCATTAACTTTTGGAATCCTCCCAAAACTTTAAAGAAATTGCTGGTTTAATTGTAAATGTTATGATATAAAATAGTCTTTTTTTTTTTTTTTTTATTAATCTGCTTTGTGTTTCCTTGGCTCAAGTTACTTAGCCAATTATTTGGCCAATTGGGTAAGTACACCAAATGAACTGAATTTAGCAACAATGATGCAGCTGGGTGCAGACATGACTACTTATGTATTCATTTAATTGATAAATTGTTGCTAATATTTTACATATCTCTCACAGTTTACATTCACATATATCTGACAGCAGAGATGTTACTCACTTGGCAATTAGTAAAAAGTTAAAATGATTATTCAAGTGCCAGGCCATGTGTGTTAAAATGGGGAGGAACCACAAGAATCATGTTTGCATGCTGTTTGTGTTACATATAATATTAAAGTATGTACAGTTTTTGGTTGTCTTTCAACTTTTTTATCTACAACAGAGTATTATTCTAACAGGGAGCTGAAAGTAGAACCCCTTTAAGAGAAAATAATCCTGAACTATCCAAAGAATATCCTTTTTTTTACAATTATGCCTTATTTTTGGCCTATTACGGCTTCTACACGCTACATGACTTTCAAAGACGTCGGGTTGTGGTACTGTTCATATTACAAAACTGTCTGTCTTGTCATGGAAATCATAAGGTTTTCAAATTACTCAAGCAATCGCGACAAGGGTGAACACATTACAAATCATTTCACAGAGGAATCCCGGACGACTCTGCCTGGACTTAAAATTACATTTCACAACAGAATGAGCTCTGATTTGCCTATGATTTCTGGCAATCTCCACAAAACTATCGCCGAGTGAAAATTGGGGCTAAAATCGTGTAGTGTAAACTCGGCATTAGCAGTTGATCCCACCCATGGCGAAGCACCAAAATGTCAAATTTAAACGCATTAACTAATTAACTAATGGATCTTCAATAAATTACTGACATACTGGTCCATGTAAAAGTAAAACTATCTAATATGCATAAAATCAACAAGGGGAACTGCAAATAAATAAATCACACAGATTTTGTACATATTTTTGAGCTGGTTAATAAATAAAATGTAAATGTGTTATTTGTTATATGTGAAATGTAATACACAAGGTGGCACATCCTAATATATCTATAATCATCTTTGTAAAATATATTTATGACCAGCTGAACAAGTCCAAATCAGTACTAACCTGCAGGATTAACCTGGGTTTTTTTTCAGCAGGAAATAAAACTGAAGAATGCCAAAATCTCTTCAGATTTATTTACCCTAATAATTTTCTTGTTGTGTGATTTTGGTAGAAAATATTTTGTTTCAGAAACAGGTTGGTTCATAGAGTAGTTTTTATGTTTGGTTTTACATGCTGAGCCTTTTTGTACCTTGTTCAGTCCTCTGTCAGCACGTTCAACATATTGAATGGTTTACTATATTCTCTATGCCAAGATCACTGATTGATATGCCCCTGTATTTTATTTCCAACAAAGGCTCCAAGTGTTTATCCCATGTTATGTTCCATACTTTTCTGTTCATCTGACAGCAATCAAGGTACAGTATTTGGGCATATTTCCATCCATTAGTGAATTTTTCCACTGGCCTAAGGCTCAGTGATCAAATGTACAACAAATCTAACTGGATTAAACTGACGCACTTAGGAATCCTCATAATCAATTTGAGGCTTCAGAATGTCTGCATTATCAGAAGACTTGGCCCTTCAACAAAAGGAAATGTTTCTGGAATCAGTGGTTTTCTTTACGATTTTCAGATTTTAAGGCAAAATTAACAACTTAGAAGAAGAGTCATATGCATGCCATACATAACTATTTTCTATGACTAGAAAAAAATGCTTTGATGTAGAAAGTCAATTCTCAATATAAGCATCAATATTCTTGTTTTCCTGGAGAAGCTAAAAATTCCACACACTAGAGGACATGCTGATCAACATAATGCACTGTAATTATTTGAGATTGCTTTTTAATGTTTTTTGAGAAGTATGTGCCCTGACCCTTCCAAAATATACTTGTCTCTCTTTTCCCTGGTTTAAGTCGAGAGAAATATTTTTTATAACACAAGGAACTTAGTTTTAATACTATTGTATCATGAAATAGACACCACAGACTCCCAAGTGGCACATCTGTCAAAGGCACTGTGATAATAGAAGAGGGGTGTGTGTGTTGTATCCTCAATTCTGATTGCTCAGAAGAAGTTGAATAATTTTCTATAACAGCATGAAGCTGACAGTAGTTCTGACTGCAAGATTTTTATTAATGTGCTCCTTCTTATATATTATACTTCCTTACACAGGCAGATGCTCCACATAAAAGGATTTTTAAAAATTGTGTGATTGTTGATATTGTAACATCTGTGAGGAAATGTTTAGTTAACATTTTAAAAGGCAGATTCCCGCCTCAGTCCAGTCCAAAGACATTCATTTAGGCTGATTGGCATTTCTAAATTATCTGTAGTGAGTGAATGTGTGTATGATTGTGCTTTTCAATGGGTTGGCACCCTGTCCAGGGTGTCCCCCGTTCAGGGTGCCCTGAGTCCCCTAGAATAGGCCCTAGGCTTCCCATGAATCTGTGTCTTATAATGCAACAGAAAATGGATGGATGGATGGATGGATGGATGGATGGATGAATGGATGGATGGATGGATGGATGGATGGATGGAAAGAGTGTCTAGTATCAGCGCTTTGTTTACCTCAGAGGTAAAGTTGTTCCTTTAAGTTTTCCAACAGAGTAAAGTCTTTAGGACTGAGGGCTTTGTGGTTTCACACTAACATATCAAGCTAAACAATGTTAACTTCAAGAAATAATAATAATAAAAAAAAGGTCTTGGGTGAGGAAATGTTTATAGCTGTTATAAGGTAAGTGATAACAGGAACTAACTTGTTTAGAAGACTTTCTACAATATTAAATGTTAAACTGTAAATTAATACATAGTACGTGTCATTATTTAATGAATACAAAATCATTGTAATCATTGGCAAACTGTTGTGGTACAAAAACACGAATGAACCACTTTGGAGCATAACTTCAGTCCCAAAGTGTTTTATTCTTTATATCACTCTTCATCACCTCTTAGAGAGTGACTGGCTAAGTCGCAGTGGATGTGAAATACAAAAACTCTGTCTCCTGACATTTCTGGCACTAATGTACATTAAGGATAGTATATGACACTTCAAATCAAAATTTCACATTCAGCCCATTTCCACTCAACTCTCCAGGTAAAACATCAGTAATTAGTGAGATTAGTTTGGGCATGGAAAATGCATGTTAATACAAGAAACTGACGAACGCCTTTCAAAAAATAGCTAAGCCTTGTCTTAGACTAAAAATAAAATCACAAGAAAGGCCCAATTTATAACTCAGTCAATTTATTCCAAAATGTGTGTACAGATCATGGAAGATCTGCATATATAACAAGGTTTTTTTTGGAAAAATTAAACATGAGGATTTCATTAATTTCTCTAATAGTCATTATATGTTCCAGATGAATGTGGCCTGACTTGTGAAGCAACAGAGAAATTTATCCAATGCGTAACATTTTCCTGTAGTTTAAGTACCCTATTTAAATTGTTAGCATCTGAGGAACATGAAGATATAAAACTTTTATTCATTTATGCATTTGCTTGAATGGTGTTTCACAATATTATGTTTTGTAAAGAGTTAATTCATTGTGTGATGACTAAAACATCTTAGCCTCTGACCAAGTTATAGTACTGCACAGTAATTGGACATACTATAACAGATACACATTCAATAGACATTTTCTGCCAGTCCTTTTCCCCCATCTCATCTTCTTCAGTTCATAAAGGAGAATTAGTTCCTTGTTTGGAAATAGAATCTGCTATGAACTGGTTATTGGCAAATGTCTATGACTTATTTTCATCTATGCATCGTGAGTCAAAGAGACACATCAACAAAGCTTCAAGCCCTACCCTTGTTTTTTTCCTTACAACTATTTTAATGATCATATCATGTACAGCCGCCCTTGGATTATGTCCTTTGGCCCTGAAATCCTTTTAAGAAGCAGCACTTGGCTCTCTGATGTCATATCTTCTCTCTGTGGATAGGTCCTGCATTAAGGATGAGACGGACCACAGGCTGGGAATCTAAAGCATCTGGTCAGGGTGATAGGTTGGAACAGCTGAGAGATGCATATTAACCTGCTGGTTGAGGATGGGAATAACTCCAACACTGACCAATCACTTTAATATTTACGGCAAAACATACTGAAAGATTTAAGTATAAGTTTAACTTGTGGTATTATATGATAAACACAAACACATAGAAGGAAAACAGATGCCTGGAATAGTGTGAAGGTTGAAGAATGAAACATTTTTGTTAAAGCCTGCTTACCACAAGATTTTAATCTGGGTGTCTGCGAGTGAAAGCCCATTCGCAGAGTTTAATATATAATGCATTTGCTATAGAAAGAAGTGTACTTGACTACTCAGGACTCCAGCAAAAGCAGTGTCATGTTCCTCAAAAAATGTTAATAGAGAACTTTAGGTAAGGGGTATTAACATTTCTGCTGCCGAGCAGTTTTAAGGTAAAACTGACCTTCATTTTTAGACATGTTCCAGCTGCTAAACACTGACTGTGGAAATCCTAACAAAGATTTCAAGTTTAGAATTCTGGTCCCTATCCATTCAACTCCCATACTGATCCAATAATGTTGTTGATATAATGCTCCTGTTTTAGAAGTCAATTAGATACAGTTATGATAAAATTCCTCCGTAACATGAAACAGGCCAAGAATATTGCCATTTCTGGCATATTTAAGGTAAACTTTCCCCAGGACACCCATCAGGTCACACAAAGTTACACATTGATTTCAGGAACCTCCAGCCAACAACCCTTTTGTTTCCACCCCAAAAACATATCAGTTTACCTCACATGCCAAGGAGAATACATTCTTTCAGATTGAAATTTTACAATCAGCAATGTCTTCACTTGAATTTACCTCGCTTGCCAAGAACTGTCCTCCTCTGCAACTGATAGATATGTTTTAAAATTTTCATGCCCATGCATACAAAGTAACAATTAATTTTACAGATTATAGTTAAGACAATCATGGCAAAGACCATACTTGAAATTGGTGCCTCGAATCTGTTTTATACAGACCATTTTATGCAGATGTATTCAGGGCTGTGTGGAGGTGGAACATGCTCTGTATTTTACTGTGATCATGAGGTCTGCAACTGCCACTTTACAAACATTTTTTCAGTTATAAAGATAAGTCATATTGCATTAAGGTAGATGGTCTAGTGTCTCAAAATTGCTTCACTTTAAAACATTGGAAGAACGGGGCTGACAGTGATGCCTTTTTAGAAACAAAAAAAGTGGGCCGACAGTGAAAGTTCTTTTGCATTTTTAAATGTTACATTTCTTTAGCTTCATCCTTAACTCCATTGTATATCTGTGAAATTTAGAGCAGCTGCTTAGTTGAACTTTGTGAATTCAAAACCTTCTAGCACTATTTCTAAAAAGTGTTTTTGTTGGACTTAGAGGGGAAAAAGTTTTCATCTACATCCTTTAATCAGTGTACTGTCTGTACATATTAATAGCAAATTGATATTATTTTGGTCCGATTGCTATGCGTGTTATAATTGTGACACAAATGCAACAGATACATAAACGCTACAGTGAATGAACGGCCTTAAACTACAATTCTATATAACATTTTATTCCTGAGATCTTGTCACTTATTCATTAAAGTTGCATAGAAACACATATTTGAGCACACAGAATTACAAAAACAAATCTGCCATGATTAAAAAAAACTGTAATATGATATCAAAACCAGCATAGATTTGAACACAACTGATAAATCAGACTCAGCTCCTTGAAACAAGCCCTTCCTTATTTATTTTTGCTATATGCATACAATTTTCCCCAATGTACCATCATATACTTCTAATTTTCATGAAACATGCACTAATTTGTGCCCCTTTAAGTGAAGCTGAGTTAAAGGTGCTTGTATCAGAGATTGCAGAATTTTTATTTTATTTTTTGGTATCCTCAAAAATGGCATAAGTATTGTGCACAAAATCAAAGCTGGAGATAATCTAAAATAAAATGTTGAGTTTCAGCAGAGAAATGGATGGTTATGCCCTTGTCATAAGCAATAATTTGCTTTTACTAAAATTAAAATTTGCATATATTGTATAGATATAAGCATCCAATTTTATGTAGAGGTAGGTTTTTATTAATTTTAGAGCTCAAATAGGTCAGATTTAACTGAAGTCTAACAATTTCATTAACTGTGTCTAAGGTAAGCAAAGTTTTCATCCTGAACAAATAAACAAATCATCATGTCATAGAACCAATACTGAAAAAAATAACTAAACACTGAAAAGCAGAATACTAAAGTTAATCATATCACATCTGTACTTACTGCAATTGTAGCTAGAATTGATATTGTGATTATTTAACTGCGAGTCTCAGCTTTTTCAAATGTATATGCAGTCCAACCAGGTGTGAGTTTAATTGTACAGATTAACGATTAAAGAAACTGTCAGTGGAATTTGAGTACACTCATATGATTAGATTTTATTGTACGCAATGTTGATGAATTGAAATCCATTGTGTTTCTAAGGTGATGAAAAGAATTTTACATTGTGAATAACTAAAATCAAATATGACTACTTTTGAATGGTTTGATCGTATAACAGTATAAATAGGATCCCTGTTTGAGTGGGTTAGTACAATATGTACAGAATTAATGACTAATATTGCAACAAAAGGTGAATGTCCATCACTATGAGAAACCAAATTAACATAAAGCCAAGTGACAAAAGAAAAAAACAATGGAAGGTGACATACCTTACTTAGTAAGGTATTGTTACACCACACGCCTCTAGAACGATTTCATTGGTGATTCACATCTCTGGAAGTGTACTGAAGGACGAACAAAAGTCTTCCAAAAGATATTCTCTCGTTTGGTATATTGATGATAGTGATGGAGAGCACTGCTAAACACTTTGCTTCAAAATATCCCATAAGCATTCAGTTAGGATGGTATTTGGTGACTGTGAAGACCATAGCATATGATTAAACCATTCAGTGTGCTCTTGTTCCCTGTAGGATAGGGACTTAATCAGCCTAGAAAAGACCACTCTCATCAGGATAGAAATCTATTATAGAAATTATAATCATAGGATAAAGATGATATCCTAAGTCAGAATAATTTTGCATTGATTTGCAGAAATTCTTCACTCTAAGGGGACAAGTGGACACAAATTGTGCCAGCAATATGCCTCCCATAACATAGCACAGACAGTGTTTTTCTGATTTTCAGACACTTATACATGTGCATCTCTTTATCTTAGGTTATCTTAAAAAAGATATACAGTATATTACATTGATTTGTTTATCTCATTCATATTTGAGTAAAATTTTATTTGAAATTCAAGGATCACCATGAGGTCTGACTCTATTTAGACTCTGTAAAATATGAGCTCGAGGGGGGCTATTACCCAAGTGCCTTGTTTTTGTCTTAATGTTGTTTCTTGGAGGATAGTGTGTGAGAGTTGCCCTGATCTGACTGCAAGAGCAGTGCTGATTCAAAATGACCTATGTCATGTAAACATGCAGTGAGTCATGCCAGGTGATATCAAATGAGTCAACTTAAAGCCTATAGTGGGCAAACTGCCACCCAAATGCCAGTTCTACTCCTTCCTGTCATCAGTCACTACTGAAGCGTGGTGTGTCTACCTGAGCCCGGCTCTTTTGCTGGCAAAAATGCCTTCAGTTCTGTTGACATTGTAATGCAGATTCAGAATGATATATCCAAGACAGCTCAGGGGATATTTAAACATTTCAAATTTCACACATTTCATTAGGCAAAAAGTCTGTTTTTTCCCCAATCTCATATTTAACCATATATGGTGACTTTATTCAGACCCCCATCAAAATGTCACAATACCAAAATTTTCTAATTCATCAGCACTATATATAGCCACATGATCCTTCTGAGAACTGCATTGAAGTGTGAAAGACACTTAGTTTCAAACAAGGCCAGTTTTCTATGGGTAACTTGCTTTCAGAGGTACAGAGAGTTATTCTTCCAAAGGCCATAAGAAGAAGCATCATGGTAAATAATCCTCAATAAAGGCAGCGCCAGAAGACAGACCATAGATCAGCTCTATGAAGGCACTCAAGAGCAGGGTCTATAGCAGCCACTGCCCAGTAAATTCGGCAGTATTTTATTACTCATGCCATAAATGGTCTGAACCCCTCTGGGTGTAGCTGTTAAGATTGGAAAATAAAGTGGCTACAATGCTAATAAATATGAATTAATTTAATGTCACAACAACAACCTGGATTTTCATTTGCAGGTTCAAACTCATTTTTAGAGCCAAACTACTGTTAGTTAGTCATCTCAGAGAAAGGTTATTTTGAATGGGCCTTAGCTAGGAATATCTTGCTTGCAATTTAGCTAAACATAAGATAAATTAACACACTAATGATATACAGAGGGAAAAAAGTATTTGATTCCCTGCTGATGTTGTACGTTTGCCCACTAACAAAGAAATGATCAGTCTATAATTTTAATGGTAGGTTTATTGGAACAGTGAGAGACAGAATAACAACAAAAAAAATCCAGAAAAACGCATGTCAAAAATGTTATAAATTGATTTGCATTTTAATGAGGGAAATAAGTATTTGACCCCTCTGCAAAACATGACTTAGTACTTGGTAATGACTTAGTAATTAATTTTAATTTTCAATGCCCTGGCTGAGGGAAGGAGGTTCTCACCCAAGATTTGATGGTACATGGCCCCGTCCATCGTCCCTTTGAGGCAGTGAAGTTGTCCTGTCTCCTTAGCAGAAAAACAATCCAAAGCATAATGTTTCCACCTCCATGTTTGACGGTGGGGATGGTGTTGTTGGGGTCATAGGCAGCATTCATCCACCTCCAAACACTGCGAGTTGAGTTGATGCCAAAGAGCTCCATTTTGGTCTCATCTGACCACAACACTTTCACCCAGTTGTGCTCTGGTGGTCAGATGAGACCAAAATGGAGCTCTTTGGCTCTTTGTTTGGAGGAGGAGGAATGCTGCCAATGATTAGAACATTAGAAAGAGCCCTATTCCTCAAAATCTAATGTTAACTATAAAGAGGGAAAGTACATGCTGATCTTTGATCTACCAGAAAGAACAACTTCCAACACTATTTAAAGTTAATCACATCTGTCTAGAAGACAGAATATAGCAAATGGTGTGTTGTACCACAGCATTATTTCTTTTTTGCATAGCACTGTGGTTTTCAATGATGTACCAAAGAGTATGTTGTGGTTGCATGTGATACTTGATCACTGTATGTTGCCTGCTGAATGCAACATTTCACAAGGTCTGAGTTTAGAGCTTCAACATGGGGCCTTTTATTTGGGAAATAATAAAATTGAGAGCTATGAGCTCACAGTTTCTGTTAATGGGTGAGGCTGTTCTTGCTGCACCACCCACCACCACCTTTTTACTCTCTCTTTAGTGCTTAGCATCCTACTCAGTCGGCTGGATCGTGACGTCTGAGGCAATGTATGTGTTGAAACTACATAACACAGATATCAGCTGTTAGGGACAGGATGCTAAAAAAGGTGCAAGGAGTTTTGGAATTTTCCTAGTAAAGTAAAGTATCTTTACTTAAGTAAAATTGCATGGAAGTATTTTTTTTTACTTGGCCATAATTATGCTGGTTAAAATTGAACAACACGTACAAACATACACATCATATACAGTGGGGTCCAAAAGTCTGAGACTAGTAGTAAAAGTGCTTCGATCTTGCATTCCTTTCTAATTTAATACATAAAAAAAACAATTACAATTATCTGATCAACAACTACTTAAGTGAAAAGTCAAGGAATCTCAGGAATATTTATATGAATTTCTGAAACTCATAATATCTGATATGTCCCCATTTTTCTTTAATGAGATCATATAGTGAAGTGTGTGTGGACTCCACAGGTTTGTGTAAAACCTGTTGGTCTATATTATATTAATATGCATTTAAAAAATAGAAATAAAAGAACCAAATGATTTCCTTTTGGTTACTGAAGAGTTATAGTTAGGGTTAGTAGGCATAACATCATTAAACTACAGTACCACACAAGCCAATGGAAATACCCCATAAAACATATGTGTATGTGTGTCACTTCCCCACATTTGTCCTTTAGGAAAATCACTCAGCTGTGCAAGGCTTAATTTAGAAGGTTGTGTAACAAACCAGGAGATGAGTGTAAATTTGATACCCCTAAATAACATTTGTGCTATTCACCTTGGGACCGTTGTCTGTATTGGTCAGATTCTGCACTTTGTCACTGCTTTAAGCCAGAAGCGTGCAACTGAACACAAACATGCTCACGCACACACACACGCACACACACACACACACACACACACACACACACACACACACACAGAGCATGCATTTCTACAACTCACTGTTTATACCTAGGTTCATCAATGTTTAATATCAACATATTGCAACTATTGCATAACAAAGTCGTTGGGGGGAAATAATTACATTCAAATTAACAGACTTTCCTACCCTTGACATTAAAAATATATAGCACTGTACGGTCAGGTACTGACAGGGAGATGATACAACGCTTGTCAGTCTGTAAAGTCGCACTAAGCCAAGCATTTAACAAATGTACTGTGTGACAGAGGAGACTTGTGCATGCTTGAGAGCTGGAATCAGTCATTGGCACTGGCTGTAAAACTTGATTTCTGGTGCTTGGCTGCCAAGAGAAACACCTGCTCTTGGACAGAATCCAAACATTCTAGGGCAAGATCCCTGGGTCATACACACTGTTATCTTCTGAAAATCTGTAAAGTATATAAGATCTTATAGTATCACTAGCATTCTTATTGTAACATTATAGCTGTTATTTCAAGTAGAGAGAGAGAGAGGATACTATTGCTAACTATACTTTCCACAGCCATGCTTGTGTCAGAGTCAAGAATAGTTAAAAAGATTAAATGCTACTTCTCTGGTACACTTGGACTGATAGACAGGATTGGCTGTTGCTGCAGCAAAATGTGTGATTGGGAAGAATGAGCATTGATTTTTTTTTTCTTTTCCTGAACACTTTGTTTTATAATGTCTTTCTGTTACAGCAGGTCCAGTCCGTCAGCCAAACACATGCTTCATTTGGCTCAAGATGGTGTGGCCATTGGAGCATATTCTTCTTCTTGGATGTATTTAGGTCTCAGAGGATCTCAGAGAAAGGTTTTAAATGGCATATAATATTAACGACCGTTATCTCCCATTTCACCTTTATTCATCATGGCATAAATCTGGCTCCATGTGACACTTTGTGCAGACCCAATAACAAGCATTATAATGCCCATGTCATTAATCAGAGTGCTTTATCAGCCATGAATATGCTGCATCCTGTAGGCCTGCTAAGGCCTCTTTACAATGATGTAGATTCATTCCTTTTAAATTGAAGTTGCCGTTTCAATATCCTCTTTGATTAGGCTCCACAGGGAAAGGATGCACCAAGGCCAAGCATTCCTGGCTCATATTATGTTACTGTACTCTCTCTTGTTCTGCTCTAGGAATAAAATCTGTCTTATTGCATTTATTTTTCTCCTAAGCGAACCTGAAATCAACAATTACAGTCTGTTTTCATCCCATGTTTTCTTTCAAAATATTATTTCTCCATTAAAATTCTACACACTCAGTACAAACAATTATATCACCAGACTGAATATTTGAAGCCTATTTTCTTCTGTTAAATAATGCAATTTAACAGTAGGTGAGATGACTGTATTCTTAAGCCCCTCTATTCAAATGCACACAGATTGGGTCAGACAGCTGCTCTAGTACCTCAGCCATCACCCCACACCCTCCACCTCCCTCTACACTTGACACAAGGCGCCACAAGTACCATGGATCAAGCAGCCGCCGCCAATAGACAGCTCAGCGATGTCAGAGTGAGTCTGGTACTCTGTCTATAGCTGGTGGCTATGTTGCCAAAAGGAATTCAATTGGTCTGAATCTTACAGGGACTAAGGACGATAATAAACAGGTACCACATTTAGATGCTTAGTTCATGTACTATTGTGCTTGAGGGGTCTGAAAAACTTGTTCAATTTGAACATTCTGCTAAGCTTCATTCTTCAACACATTCCTGCTACACTCTCTTCTGGTGGTTGAGCCAACACGACTTTATTTATGTTTGGAGCACTAGCACTCAGGCAGACCACATTGGTAGCAAAATGTGGTATGTGTTACCGCACTTTTTTTTTTAATCCAGTTTAAAAGTTTCACTAAACACTTCATCTAGCACATCACAAGACAGCTGCCTCATCATAATACTCCAAGTTCTGATAATCTAGAAAGCACTTTTTCCTATATGTTATTATTCTGTCGTCTTCTTTTGAACAATGATATTCAGTAACTATAATTAATTAGTATTAATTAGTTCAAATGAATTAGTAATTGCAGTGAAACTAAAAGAAAACATAGTTATGCGAGTGAGGAATGTGTAACTGGACCCACTGATGGATCCTGAGAGGTTAACAAATACAGTGCAAACTCTTCATTATCAGAAACAATATATTTAACTTTCATGCAGTCAGTGACAGCTGTAAACACTGACTGAGGAAATGCTCACCTACCAGTCAGAGTAATCTACTAATCCAGCATATTTGAAAACTCTCCAAGATTACAAAATCAGTGAGTGAAGCTTTATGTCTACATAATAAAGTAACCATCAGTGTCTGATTTATCACACTGCACTGATGCCCTTTTGATTTGACCTGGCATTAAAGCAACATGTGTTAGCAATACCAGTCTTTCACAGGGCCCTCCTGCTGCAACTTCACAAATCCAACACCCCCACACCCCCCCGGAAAATGACAAGGAGATGTCAAACACACAAAGAGATCTTATGGATGCTGATAATATTGCCCATTCATTGAATGCGAGGCAGTTCCAACAACCATCCAAGAATCTGCCTCTATTCGGTTGCTATGATGCCAAACATACAAACTCAGCAATGCAAGACAGCAAAACCGTCACAAAGCTTCTGTCCAAGATTCTGACGTCTAATGAGATGAAGTTTGATGAATGCCTATAATTAAAAAATGTGATGAATACACATTAGGATAGGACAAAAGAAGCAATGCAACACGGTTGCAAATAATAAATAAATAAATAAATAAATGATTATAGAAAATACATAATGAATGCACATTTCTGCTTCTGCTGTCAACAGAACTTACTATTACTAAACACAAACATTTTATTTCATTTTATTGTTACATTAGATCAATAACAATAATATTGCTTAATTGTTTTCAGTACTATCTATTCTTTCCTCTGCTCTTGGATATTAAG
Source organism: Noturus placidus (assembly GCA_022414735.1). Taxonomy (NCBI): domain Eukaryota; kingdom Metazoa; phylum Chordata; class Actinopteri; order Siluriformes; family Ictaluridae; genus Noturus; species Noturus placidus. The sequence continues at coordinate 132,939 of JAFFST010044721.1, read as the reverse complement.
CAATGGGGATTTTGGCAAATGTTGAATGTATGACTAAACACTCTACTATACTATACTACACTATACTACACTATAAACAATCTGATTGATTGAGCTAATTACAAAATAAAACAGTTGTGATTAAAGTCTAACTTTGCCATGTTCCTGTATGTCAACTTCAGTATTTCAAGGCATAATTTAATTATTTTTCTATAATATTCTGCTGTTCATTTCCCTAAAGGTTTATAATGCTGAATAAATGGTTAACTTCATCTTAAGAGGGGGTTCAAATTCGGGTTCGAATGGAGTAGGATGCGAAGCTGGAGGCTCCTGCTTTTTGGTCATATAATATACTTTAACTTATTTTACTCCTTATCTTTGCTTATAATTTGAATTTTTTGTCACGTTAAAATGTCTGGAAAGAATACGAAAACCCGAGGTGGCATTCAAACACGACTGAGGCCGAGTGCGCACGCCGTGAACGCTTCCTCCTCTCCCCCTGAATCCGCGTTGCAGAGCCGTGACTTTGATCTCGCCGCACTCAAGCTTGAGCTGCTGGCTTCATTGAGGAAGGATATCGCTGATATTTTTAATACGAAGCTCCAGGAGATTCTCAAGGAAGCGCTGTCTGCTATCCAGCTTGACCTTCAGGCTGTGAAAACACAGCAGGTTGATGATAAAGATGTTACCGAGGCCGCCATTTCAGCACTAAGGGGCACGGTTATGTTCAGTTCTGAGAACCGCAACGCCTGCTCCCCTTGTCTGTGGAAATGGGCCACCAAGTGGCGTTCCAGTCCAGGAGGAGCGTGTGATCCTGAGAAGAAGACAAGGAGCTCCAGCTCTTCAGATGACAGTGACAGCTGTGGTGACGAGCACATGAGGAGGAGGAGGGACGGAGTGCGGCGTAGTCCTTCTCCAGAGAGAAGAGATGACTCAGATGAACAAGCGGATCAAGACACATCACGGAGACGGTCGTCCAGGTCCAGTGGCTCAGACGGCAGCCGCAGCAGTGAGGAGGACAGTGACAATGGTGTGATGCACAAACTGATGAGCAGTGTGGCACACATCAGGCGTGATGCTCAGGATGAGAGTAACAGACCCAGACGCAGGAGTTCCTCTGCAGACAGGTGTCGAGATCGTGATGGAGACCGGCCCTCCAGTAATGAGCGAGATAGAGCTCTAGAGAGGTTCAGGTCCAAGAGGGGAAGATCTGTGTCTCCATCACAGAGAGATAAACCCCCTGCTTATGAGCCTCCAGTTAAGAAGAGGAAGGAGGAGGTGGACCCCATCCTGACCCGCACCGGAGGAGCGTACATCCCCCCAGCCAAGCTGTGCATGATGCAGGCCCAAATCCCCGACAAGAGCAGTCTGGCGTACCAGAGGATGAGCTGGGAAGCGTTGAAGAAATCCATCAACGGTCTCATCAACAAAGTAAACGTGTCCAACATCGGCAACATCATCCAGGAGCTGCTGCAGGAGAACATCGTCCGTGGCAGAGGTCTGCTGGCGAGGTCCGTGCTTCAGGCTCAGGGTGCCTCTCCCATCTTTACCCACGTCTACGCCGCCGTGGTGGCCATCATCAACTCTAAATTCCCGTCGATCGGAGAGCTCATGCTCAAGAGGCTCATCCTCAACTTCCGCAAAGGCTACAGACGAAACGACAAACAACAATGTCTCACAGCCTCTAAGTTTGTGGCTCACCTCATCAATCAGAACGTGGCTCATGAAGTGCTGTGTTTGGAGATGCTGACTCTCCTCTTGGAGCGTCCCACTGATGACAGCGTGGAGGTGTCCATCAGCTTCCTGAAGTTGTGCGGCCTAAAACTCACAGAAGTTTCCCCTCGCGGCATTAATGCCATCTTTGTGCGCTTGAGGAACATCCTGCATGAGTCAGAGGTCGATAAGCGTTTGCAGTACATGATTGAGGTGATGTTTGCTATCAGGAAGGATGGCTTTAAGAACCATCCCATAATTCCAGAAGGCCTGGACCTGGTGGAGGAAGAGGACCAGTTCACTCACATGCTTCCACTGGAGGATGAATACAACATGGAGGACGTGCTCAATGTCTTCAAGATGGATCCTGACTTCGTGGAGAATGAAGAGAAGTACAAGGCGATTTAGAAGGATATTCTAGACGAGGAAGATGAAGATGCAGAGGCCGGAGAAGATGAAGACAAAGTCCCCATTTTCGACATGACTGAGGTGAACCTGGTATCGTTCCGCCGCACCATTTATCTGGCCATTCAGTCAAGCTTGGACTTTGAGGAATGTGCACACAAGCTGATCAAGATGGATTTCCCGGAGAGCCAGACGAGGGAGCTGTGTAACATGATCCTGGACTGCTGCACCCAACAGAGAACCTACGAGAAGTTATTTGGTCTTCTGTATGGGAGGTTCTGCTTGTTGAAGAAGGACTACATGGAGAGCTTCAAGAACATCTTCCAGGAGCAGTACAACACCGTTCACAGGCTGGAGACCAACAAGCTGCGCAACGTTTCGAGATTGTTCGCACACCTCCTCTATTCAGACTCCGTCCCGTGGAGCATTCTACAATGCATGACAATAACTGAGGAGACAACGATGTCCTCCAGTCATTTTTTCATGAAGGTCCTCTATCAGGAGCTGTGTTCTTACATGGGGCTTCCGAAGCTCAATGAAAGACTCAAGGACACGACCCTGCAGCCGTTTTTTGAAGGCCTGTTCCATCATGAAAATTCGAGGAACACAAGATTCAAGATATATTTCTTCACATCCATCGGTCTGGGCGGACTCACAGATGAGTTAAGAGACCATCTAAAGATGCCCCTAAGAAGAAGAAGACCCAGAACATGGATGTTGAGTCGTCTGCCTCTGCCTTCTCCTCCTCAGACTCCAGCAATTCCGGATCTTCAGGTTTGGAGCTGTTTATAGGCAGAGTCATGAATCCAGCAGAGGAGTAGAATAAATACTACGCACACACACCTGATCTCTCTTCTCCCTCATGGGTGGTTGGGGTGAAAGGTCATACGGGGACCAATAAGATTGGTACATATTTGTGAATAAACCTTTTTTTTGCACCAGAAAAAAAAAAAAAAAAAAAAACTTAATCTTAAGAATTTTCTTTAATTAACAAATGTTTCCTGAAACGCTTCTTAACTAAAGTCATTCATAAATTAATGCAGTACCTGGCCTATTCAACTTCTTTATTTGGATATTTTGCTTTGCAAGAATTGCTTTTAATGTTAATGTTAATTTCTCCTCATAGCTTTTCTCTTACTGTTGAAACTTTTATACTTTTGTCATCCTCTTTGTTCTTTTTTAACACATCTCTTCTAAGCAACAGTCAACAAAGAAATACTTAAATATTTTCATTAAATCTCTATAACAAAGGCTTTTGAGAAACACTCACAAAATAAGTGCATACATAATGTATGCCCTTTGTTAAGTTTGTTATTCATTGAAATTCAGTGTTATTGGGAAATGCACCTGGTTTGACGTATCTCAAATTAATCTCCCTTAAAAAATATGATTTGCAGTTTGGGATGACCTTGAGACACCATCTGCAACTAGTTAATCCTGACAAATATCTGTTGTCTCCTCTCACTTTGCTGCATCTGTGTATTTTATTTATCATGGGCGTAGCACCTTTGGCTGTGATATCATCCTTGGACAACGACTTGTGCCAAAAAATCTGGGTGGGCAGCCGGGGTAACTTTAGCCTCCCTCTCACCACAGCCAAAACTATACCCAGAATGTTTGACCTCTTTATCCACACACTCGCTTAGCCCACACCTCCAGAGTAGAAACTTAAAATTCAGTGAGCTACAGTGGTGTGAAAAAGTGTTTGCCCCCTTCCTCATTTCCTGTTCCTTTGCATGTTTGTCACACTTAAGTGTTTTGGAACATCAAACCAATTTAAACAATAGTCAAGGACAACACAAGTAAACACAAAATGCAAT